>PVJS01004476.1:0-12239 GCA_004027185.1 Glis glis
CACACACACACACACACACACACAAAGAGCACGAAACTAATAAAATACTAGAAGAAAAACAAGAAAAGAAGACTCCCAGGATGATGTAATTCTTCTTAAGCAAGACACTGAACACAAAAGCCAGGCAGAAATAAATGGTTCATTTAAGTCCACAAGAAATGAAAAACTGTTGTATGGCAGATAATAGTACAAAGTGAGAAAAATATTTCCAACACATAATAAAACATAGCTAAATTTCTTAATATTAAAAGAGCTCTTATAAATCTAGAAGATGAAAACCAAAAATGCAAAGAAAAATGGGAATGAGAAAAATATGAACTTACAGTTTATTAAAAAAGAAACCCAAATGACTCATAAATATGTTGGTAGGGCTAGGAATTGGTAGAAATTCTTTAGGAGAAATCTTGGGAATATGTGTTAAATTTTAAACACACACATTCCTTGACTCAGAAATTATATTTGTAGAAACTTATTCTATCCATATATGCATCTTTTATACAGGGTAAAAATCTTTATATATATATATCTAATTCATGTATTTCACTTCAGCATTTCAGCCCAAACAGGAAGCAACCAAAATACTTATCAATAGGAGATTTAATAGATTTACACATAGCTTCAGATATAGAAAAGATGTCTAAGGTATATAAAGTTTAAAATGCAAAAATAAATTCGTATTATTTTATTTGTTAAATTAATATACCACTTATGTGCTCATTTATGAATATACTGTTCCTGTAAGTACATATAAAAAGCTGTTAACTATAGTTATCTCTAAAGAATGGAGCTGGGGAGGTGGGGAATCACAAAAGGGAAGGTTTTATGTTTCATTTTATGTCTTTAGATATTATTTGATTTTTTTGCCAGGCATACTTACTGCTTTCATGATAAAAAAGAAGGGCTTTTCCTTATTCATGGCAGTGTACTTCTAAATAAGATCACACATGTAGCAGTATTGTTTTAGATAAAGGTTAATGTGCTAAAAATGTAGAATTTATCACTTAAACCCTCACTTCTATGAATAAAACAACCTCTAATCTTTGTGAAATACATGTAAGCGGTGATCTGGTATTTAAGGACTTTTCAAGAAGACTTAATTAAAAACAGAATTGGGTAAATTTCAAAATATAGTTTTTAAAAATAAATAATTATTATCCAAACAATGCCACTGACAAATGTAGTATATGTATGTAAGTTATAATTTTAAAAATACCAGTAATGAGATAAAAGGAATAAAGGCAATACTCCTGTGATTAGTTGAGGAAGAAGCTGATGAAATCTCCATTAAAGCACATTACCTAAGATGTTGAAATTTTATAGGGAGTTGAAATAAAAATGAAGTGTGCGGATTTGATGTACTACATGTGGAATTTAGCTTTTTAAAGAATAGTACACATTTTTATATACTATGTCTACTCTCGTTATCATTCAAATAGTAGTACCACCTAATAAGCAAATAATTACTCTATAATCTTGGTTTAAAAGTGGCTTGAAATTTCTGTATTTAGAGTTCTAGTAAAGCAATTTAAAAATTCAAATGCAAAATAGACATATTACTACAACACAGTCATCATGTTGCTCAAAATCTCATGATTTAAGAGGGTATTGGAGCTTTTTCTGGGCCTGGAACCTCTATGGAGCCATTATGCCTACAAAACCTCCTCATAATGATCAGATGTTTCATCTTGGACTTAATAAATAAGGAGGGAGAACAGCCAGTCCTCCATTATGCTATAAAGTCAGACAACAATTGGTAATCAAGAATAAAGGTTAATAGACAAACTTCAATTTTTATCTGAAGTATAAAATTAGGAACTCAATCAAATATGAAGTCTGTAGACGTTCTTCAAATTTTTTTTTAATTTGCCAAATATTTCCTGGGTTAGACAAAACAATATTTTATTACTGTTTCTAGCAATATTGGATTTTATATTCTAATACAAATTGAAGTTAGAGATTGACAAAACTGTATCTGGGGCAACTTGTTAGGTCATTGTTAATGTCTTCAATTAGAACAAGACTTCAGCAGCAACCCAAGCCTGATGAGAGAGACTTTTCTGAAAGGTATGAAACAAAGCTGTTTTACCTTCACCTGCTTTGTTTATTGATGCTGGTTTGAAGAGGATGCTAGGAGTAGGTGAAAAAGTCACTCACAGTGTAACAGAGTGGAGACCATGCTGGATCTGGCAAGAGGGGCTCGGGGTCCTAATTCTGGCTCTATGGGTAGTTATGTGGGTGATTTGGGGTAACTCTTCAGAATCTCTGGGTAACTTGGTTCTTTTTTTTGTGGTACTAGGGATTGAACCCAGGGCCATTCTACCTCTGAGTTATACCCCCAGCCCTATTTTATTTTTATTTTGAAACAGGGTCTCTCTAGGTTGATGAGACTCTCACTACTTGCTGAGGCTGTCCTTGAACCTGTGATCCTCCTGTCTCAGCCTCCCAAGTTCTGGGTCTACAGACGTGCACTATCACACCCCACTTGGTTTCTTATTTGAGATGCAGGGATTGGATTAGGCTTCTACAAGCCTTTTAAGCTCTTGGTACACACATAACACTTGTGATTTTTGTTGGGAAAATGTGTACTAATATGACGGTAGTGAATGTGAAGAAATACATGGTCACTCTGTTCTCTCTTGTGACAATGCAGCTCATCTGGAGAGAAACTTTCCCTTTCGGTGACTTCCCCTAAAACATATAGTATGACTGACTGATTCACACACGCATGCATACTAGGACACTGTGCCAGATACTGCAAAACATATAGGTGAATAAAAGACATGATTTTTACCCTTGCAGAGCTTATGTTGTAGTGTTACCTGGTAGGGATAACTAGTACAGAGGTGAGTCCCAAGTAGTTAGGATAAATTAGATAAGTCATTAAATTCTATCTTCAAACAGCTCGGCAAAGTCTTCTGAAAACAGTACATCAACTGCCTAAGTCTTGAAATTGATATATCTTCCATTAATATGATATGGGAAATTAAGTCTGGTACACATAAATAGCTTTTAAAATTAGTCCATGTCTGCTACTACTATTGCTTTTTCTCTAAAAATAATAAAAAGGAAAAATAGGACATAATTTTTGTATGTAGGAGTCTTATTGCCAGTGGTAATAAGGTGATCTTATTTTGAAATTATTATAGGTATACCATAAGAGAAGTAATTATGTTAAGAACCTAGATTTTTAGGTTCCAAGATGGCGACTAACGGAGATTCCACTTTACGATCTCTCTGAGGCTTGTGTCTCAATCGCCCTGAAAGCAACTTCTCCGCAGGAGAAGAAAAGCAACAAAAACTTGAACTACACAACGAAAAATTTGAAATGCGACGGAATCAAAGCCAGAAGACAAAACAGAGGAAAGTAAAAAGCTCCAAGCGCCTTACCTGAGGAATGGTGGCGGTGCCATCTTGGTCGGACCGCGCCGGCCGCTCCCGGCATCGCGGCTTCCACATGGCGCCGGCAGAGAAGCCAGAGACCTGCTGTGAGCTCAACTGCAGATCAGCGGAGACGAGAGCGAGCAGCGGCTCCTCCACACTCGAGACGCCAAACGGCGGCGGCCACAGCGGCTGAGGCGGCGCCATCTTGGCAGGACTTTGCCAGCGGCTGCCAGCATTGTGGCTCCCACACAAGACCAACGGAGACGCCAGCGACCTGTTGTGAGTCCAGCAGCTGCAGAATTGCAGCAGTGAAGGCGACCAGCGACTCGCTACACGCGCGACACACACCCGAACTGCGGCGGCGGCGGCGCCATCTTGGTCAGACTGCGCTGGCGGCTTCTGGCGTTGCGGCTTCCGCAGGCCACCAACAAGGAAGCCAGGGAGCTCTTCTAAAACCAGCACTGCAGAGCATCAGCGACAAAAGCGAGCAGCAGTTCGACCCACACTCGGCAGAGTCCCCAGGGCCCGGAGGCCTGACCAGAACCTGCGGCAGCGGCTGAACCCACCCCACCCCAGAGATTAAGAGCAGCGCTGAACGAGACTGTAAGTCAATGAGCCGCCCCAGGGGAGACCACCCAGTGCGGCCACAGGGACTTGTGGGGGCTGAGACGGTGTGGATTGCCCCGGCGGAGGTGGGAGTGGCGTCTGCTGTGGGACGTGGTAGACACGTGGATAAGCAGACAGCCCCTGGCGACATTTGGGTGGGACAGACTTGCAGCCTGTGGGTTTCAGCGCCCTTATAGAGTCCCCGGGGATCGCCACAGGGCATACAGCTGTGGTACCTGGGGAAAAATTGGACCAAACCAGCCCTCTCTGTGGAAAATGTGGAGTTCAATTTCTTCTAGGTTTTCCATTTTGTTGGAGTTTAGTTTTTCACAGATTCTGATAATCCTCTGAATTTCTGTGTTGTCGGTGGTAATAACACCCTTTTCATCTCTTATTTTAGTAATTTGGGTTGATTCTCTCTTTCTTTTGGTTAGGTTGGCTAGTGGTTTATCTATCTTGTTTATTTTTTCAAGGAACCAGCTTTTGGTTTTGTTGATTTTTTGGTATTGTTTGTCATGGAAGGTTTTTATTTCCCCGTCAAATTTGATAGATTTCTAGACACGTACAACCTTCCTAAGTTGAATCAAGAAGATATAGAAAATTTAAATCGACCAATAGCAATCAAAGAAATTGAAGCAGCAATAAAGAGCCTACCATCAAAGAAAAGCCCAGGTCCAGATGGTTTCCCAGGCGAATTTTATAAAACCTTTATAGAAGAACTAATCCCAATACTCCTCAATCTATTCCATGAAATAGAAAGAAATGGGACTCTCCCAAATACATTCTATGAAGCCAACATCACATTAATACCAAAACCAAATAAAGACAGCTCAAGAAAACAGACCTTTGATGAACTTAGATGCAAAACTTCTAAACAAAATGCTAGCAACATGCATTCAAAACCATATCACGAAAATCATACATCATGACTAAGTCGGGTTCATCCCAGGGATGCAAGGCTGGTTCAACATACAAAAAACAATCCATGTAATTTACCACATAAGCAGAACTAAAGATGAAAATCACATGATCATTTCAATAGACCCTGAAAAAGCATTTGACAAAATCCAACACCCATTCATGATAAGAACACTGCAGAGAATCAGAATAGAAGGAACATACCTCAACATCATAAAGGCGATATACAATAGGCCCACAGCCAACATCATATTGAATGGGGAAAAATTATGAGAGTTCCCCTTAAAAACAAGAACAAGACAAGGATGTCCACTGTCTCCGCTCCTTTTCAATATAGTACTAGAGACTCTAGCCAGAGCAATAAGGCAAGACAAGGAAATCAAAGGAGTGCAAATAGGGAAAGAAGAAATGAAACTATCTCTATTTGCAGATGACATGATATTATACTTAGAAGACCCAACAAACTCAACAAAAAGGCTTATAGAACTGATCAGCAAATTCAGCAAAATGTCTGGATACAAAATCAATCTTAAAGCTGGGCGTGGTGGCGCACGCTTGTAATCCCAGTACTTTGGGAGGCGGAGACCGGAGTATCTGGGTTCGCGGCCAGCCTCAGCTCTCTCTCTCTCTCTTTCATTCTCTCTCTCTCTGTGTGTCTCTCTTTCTCTCTCTCTCTACCTAGTAAGGCCCTCCGCAACTTCGTGAGACCCGGTTTCAAAATAAAGTATAAAAAAATAGGGCCGGGGGCGTAGCGCGGAGGTAGAACGCCCCTGGGTTCAATCCCCGGTACTGCAAAAAAAACCCCAAAAAACAAAAAACAAAAAAAAGAAAAACAAAATCTATCTTAAAAAACCAGAAGTTTTTCTATATGCTAACCATAAGTCCACTGAAAAAGAAATCCAGAAAACATTTCCACTCATGATATCCCCCCAAACAATAAAATACTTAGGAATAAACCTAACCAAGGATTTAAAGACCTCCACAAGGAAAATTATAAAACATTGAAAAAAGAAATGGAAAAAGGTCTTGGAAGATGGAAAGACCTCCCATGCTCTTGGGTAGGCAGAATAAATATCATCAAAATGGCCATTCATCCAAAAGTGATCTACATATTCTATGCAATACCCATTAAATCACCAAGGTCATTCTTCACAGACATAGAAAAATCAGTCCTTAAATTCATCTGGAACAACAAAAATGCCAGAATAGCCAAAGTAGTTCTCAGCAACAAGAACCATGCAGGAGGCATCACAATACCTGACTTCAAGCTATACTACAAAGCTATAGTAATAAAAACAGCATGGTATTGACACAAAAGCAGACACATTGACCAATGGAGCAGAATAGAAGACTCAGAAACAAATCCACACACTTACAGCCAATTGATTTTTGACAAAGGAGCCAAAAACATACACTGGAAAAAAGATAGCCTCTTCAACAAATGATGTTGGCAAAACTGGTTAACCACATGTAGAAAAATGGAAATAAACCCCACTTTCTCACCCTGCACAAGAGTCAATTCAAGATGGATCAAAGACCTGGAAATTAGACCAGAGGCCTTGCAGCTACTTGAAGAGAGCATAGGTCCAACTCTTCAACACACAGACACAGGCAAAAACTTCTTCAACAAGACCCCAAAGGCGCAAGACGTTAAAAAGAGAATCAAAATGTGGGATTGCATTAAGCTGAAGAGCTCTGCACAGCAAAGGAAACTATTAAAAACCTCAACAGCCGACAGAATGGGAGAAGATTTTTGCCAGCTACTCCTCTGATAGAGGACTAACATCTAGAATATACAGAGAACTCAAGAAACTCACCACTAAGAACACAAACAACCCAATCAAAAAATGGGCAAGTAAACTAAATAGACACTTCACAAAAGAAGAAATACAAATGGCCAATAAGTGTATGAAAAAATGTTCAGCATCATTAGCAATCAGAGAGATGAAAATCAAAACTACCCTGAGATTTCACCTAACCCCAATTAGAATGGCAATCATTAAAAACACAAACAATAACAAATGCTGGCAAGGATGTGGAGAAGTAGGAACCCTAATACACTATTGGTGGGATTGCAAATTAGCACAACCGCTTTGGAAAACAGTGTGGAGGATCCTCAGAAGATTGGGAATGACCTACCTTATGATCCAGCAATACCACTTCTAGGTATCTACCCAAAAGAATGGAAACCAAATTACCAGGCTAATGCTTGTGTATCTATGTTTATAGCTGCACAATTCACAATTGCCAAACTATGGAATCAGCCAAGATGCCCATCAACAGATGAATGGATTACAAAACTACGGGATATGTACACAGTGGAATTTTATACACCAATCAAGAAGAACAAAATTATGTTATTTGCAGGAAAGTGGGTGGAACTAGAGAACATTATGCTTAGTGAGATTAGTCAGTCACAAAAAGTGAAAAGTCTGATGCTCTCCCTAATATGTGGAAGCTAGGGAGAATAGGGCATAGGAGGGATTCCAGACAAAGATGGAAAAAACCTCAGGTGATCAAAGAAGGAGGAGTAACTGAGGGGGATAGGAGGGGGAAGAGGGAAACACCCTAATGCACAGGATGTACATATGCAAATATACCAAAGTCAACTAATATGCTGAGCATGAGAAAGAGGGAAGGGGGAGGGAATGGGGGAGGGAATTGGGGGAGGGCTAATTGACCGTGGTGTGCATGTATACTTCTACCACCCTGAAACCCATCAGGTTGTATGATTACAATGCACCAATTTAAAAAAAAACATTAAAAAACATAAAATAAAATTATAAAAAAAAGAAAGTAAGAACCTAGATTTTTGGGGAAATAATAGGAGCTACAAGAATAAAATAAAAGAAGTAAAAAAACTTCTCTTCAGTATTATTTGAACATATCAGTAGGAAATCATAATTTTTTTTAATAATGTTTTGTCCTAGCTTCATTTATTAAAAAGGCTTAGAAGCAATGACCATCGAGGAGTGGTGAGCAATCCTACCACTCAAATCATTTCTAAATGCTATTACTCTGTAAAAGGAACCAGAATTTGTAGAAAAGTGGCCGATTTCGTCTAGGGCAGAGAATGAACGAAATAAGGCTGGGAAATCTTGGGCCAGAAAACAAGGAAGCCATTAAAAACTAAGGAGGATCATGTCAAAAGACAGAGCAGTCAACTCCATGGCATTCCCACTGCTATTATAGGACAATTTGAATATCAAAAGGAATAAAACCCACAGTGATATGTGTATATATAGACATATATATATATATATATATATATATACATATATATTACTTAAATACACATATACGTATATATGGAAAAGCCTACTTTTTCTAGGGTACTAATTTATTACTCTGAAAACTGATAGACCCTTCGGGTACAGACTATATTTCAGGGTAACCTAATGGTTGATGAGGGAAAGTTCTTTTTGGAAGAATTCTACCTAATAAGGATGCTAGATTGAGATAATCACCCTTTTGCAACCTTAATAAAGAAATGATACAGGCATGCTAAAATTATGTGGAAAGTTATTTGGGGAAGTTAATGAAAGAAGAATCAGGCTGAATGCATGAGAACCCACTAATAAATCCCTGAAAATGGTATCCCGTGACTCAGCACATGGTACACTAGAAAGTATGCACTGCCACCTGCAAAGTATTCTGACTTGAAAACATGAAGTAGAATCTAGTTAAACACACCAGATCTAACCACTATTTATAGCACCTATGGAAAAGAAAGGAATAAGTTAAACGATACCACAACAATACAATCAGCCCAATCCAGAATGCGTAACATTCATTTTTATTCACATTTAACAGTATGCTATGAAGGCCATTGCAGATGATACGATGAACTGCCAGACGGAAGAGATACACAGCGCAAGGTAAGGGGTAAGGGTCCTCCCTGCGTCCCCAGCTGCGCCATGTCTAGGCACCTCCACTAACTCAGCAACCCAGAAGCTCTCTGAGCCCCTGCTTCAGGGCTTCTTACCCAGGCCTCATCACGCAAGTACTTTTGATCATTAACTCCATCTCCGGCCCTCTTCATTTCCCAGAGTAAGGGGGAGGGTGTTGAGATGAGCGTTCCAAGCTCCTGATCATCCTTGGTCTTTCTGGTGACGAGCTTCATCCAGGATCCCACCAAGAATCCAGATGCTTAACATTCTTTTAGGAAGATGTCTATCTTAATTTCACTGACAAATCAAATGGTATAAAAAGGGAGAGGGGAATGGTACAGGAGAGCCCTAGAAGACAGAACAATCAAGTGCATTTTGTGGACTGTTTTAATCCTGATTCAAACCAAACATTTAGGGAAACATCTTTGAAACAACTCGGGAAATAAGGGATTAGACTAAGTACTAAGGAATTTCTGTTAATTTCATTAGGAGTAAAAATAGCATGGTAATTATGTGAAATATTCCTTAGTATTTCACAATGTATACCAAAGCATTTATGCCCCAGTCTCATTCCCCTCACTCCTCCAAATCATATACAAGGCTAAATAGATTGGCAGAATGTGGATGAATTTTAGAGAAAGACTTGCTGTTATGTATATATTCAGCCAACCTTCAACCACCCCTAGCTGATTCTCTTTCTCATTTTGTTCTCTGGGAAGATCTGTCTTGCTAAGTTCCCATTTTCTTGATTTACCAATTTTTCTTTACACCAACAAATTTCTATTTCCATTTATCTCCTCTTGTCCTCAAAGGGGTCTAAGAGGGGATTCTATAAATTACCATTTTCCCATGCTTCCATATAATATAAGACCCTGTGCCTATTTTCTTAATCATCAGGTTGCCTGTCTTAATTTTTCTTCCTGAGAAATATTTCCAATTTGTGTTGGATTTGTGGTTGGATTTCCTGATATATATTTCTGTCTAGGAAAGGACTTTATAAATTCTTTTAAGATTTAGTTTCAACCTTTAAATTTACAACCCCAAACTGACAGACGATTAATATTTAACCCATTTCATCATAGTGGAAATAGGGGCATGTGCACCACATGACCAAAGCTGCTGTCTGTCTACAGAACTTTTTGTTTTGTATTTGCTCTCCTCGACATTGCTGATATAGCAAGATTGTCCACTATTTGTTGAGAATTCTGTATGCAGCACCAACCACATACAACAGTCTTTAATCTCATATTTGAAAGTAGGCCACATGGAGTTCACAGCTTAGATAGGAATCAGCTAAAACTGAGTCACAGATCCTACTTCTCTTTCTTGGTCTCTTGTGAAGGAAGCTGTCTTGATGTTGGAGTGTGAAGGTTTGTTTGCAGAACATCTACTGTTTGCTAGGTATTGTGACCATGTGTCACACGTGCCATTTCATTAATGGTAGTTCATAGCAAGAACAGCAGTTATTATCATTACAGAGATCATTTATTGGGCATCTGCTATATCCTACCTGATGTATTTTCCATGTAAACAAAAGCCCTGGGTTGTTGCTGCTATCTTGAGGTGAGGTTCAGTAACTCACTCAAAGTTTACTCAGTTATTAGGTAGTGAACTCTGACTCCCAGACCTGTTTTGTTCCATCAGTCATTTGCATATGACTTGTATAATTTTTGCCACTCTGCACACCACTTGTTCTATTATTCATGCATTATTTTTTTAATTGGCATATTTTTTATTTTTATTAAAATTTTTTTTTGGTGGTACTGGGGATTGAACCCAGGGACATTCTACCTCTGAGCTACATGCCCAGTCCTTTTTATTTTTTGTTTTGAAACAGGGTCTGGCTAGGTTGCTAAGAGGCTCACTTGCTGAGGCTGGCCTTGAACCTGCGGTCCTCCTGTCTCAATTTCCCAAGTACTGGGATTACAGGCATGTGCCACTGTGCCTGGCTTATTTTTAAAAATATATCCAACCAAAAAGGAAACTATTACTGTTATAAATGCAAAACTAATATCATTTGCCATAAGTAGAAGGAAGCCATAGAAATAAATACAAAGGAATTGTGGTCTCTGCAGACTGCGACTGGCTCCACCCTGATGAAGCAGGCTGACTGTAACACAGCTCCCCACCTCCTCTCTGGTTACCCCATGGGATGGTGGGGGGCATCACACATTTGACAGTACTTTATTTAATGTCATCCAATGTGGCTGCACATAGGTGAAGCTATTATGAATCATGGGGCTCTGCTATGAAATGGAAGTAGAGTGAATCTCAATCATTCTTTGGTAAACACATTATTACCATTAGGCATGACAATAGAGAAAAGGCCTAGTCCAAATAACTAGATCAGAAAATAGACACATACATAGGAATTAATGAAAAAATGGGTTAATTATATATCTATTGGCAATGAATTTTGACCATGTTCAGTTTTCCAGTGATATGTAGTTTTTCTTTTTTCTATTTTTAAATATGCTTTGATTGGTGCCTTTTAGTCTCATATCATAATGTAAATCATGTTGACAGTGACATACATGCACATAGCACTTGGTAGCCTCCCTGCCTTCCCATCTTCCCCCTTTCCCTATAAAGAGTACTGAGATTGACATTGGTATTTTCATGTATGTACACATAGTCGATGGTAGTAATTCCTTCAATGAATCTCACTCTTCCCCCTCCCCTTCCCTTAGACCACCTCCTTGGCTCCACTGAGGTTTCTCCTCCATTATCTGGAGTCCCTCTGGTATTCCAATTACTCCCTAGCTTGCACATATTAGAGAAAACATATGACCCTTCACTTTCTGTGACTGGCTAATCTCACTTAACATAATGTTGATATATAGTTTTTAAATGCATAGCTCTTTACAAAATATAGTCTTCCCATGTGCATGTGGGCATAGACATATATGCAAACATATGTGTATCACTCTGTTTATAATGGGAGAGCTTATGCTGTGTGTATGCCTCCTGAGGGTTATTTATGCCTAAAATAAAGCAGTCTATAAATTATATTTGCATATAGACCATGGACTTGATTTATGCACAAGAAACCAACTCATGGGCAATTACAAATGGAATGTCAATCACAATCATTACCTGGCTGAACAATACACATTCGTTTTTCTATTGGTGCATTGTAATCATACATCACGATGAAGTTCAGCGTGATAGAAGCATACATGCGCATAGCACTCTGCTATCCTGATCTCACTCCCTCCCCTCCCTGTGCACAACATCTTGATTAGCAGTGGTAAATTTGTATATGTACAACATGTCCATTGAAGTGTTTAACTAGCATGAAAGATTTCTCCTGACAGTTTTGGGTTGGCATCTATGTGGATGGAGTGGTTAAAGATGTCAAACCCATTTAACAAGCAATGGAAAGCCCATTCTTTAACATTTTTAAAAAATTCAATAAGCCAGGCATGGTGGCGCACGTTTGTA
>PVJS01004476.1:12339-69076 GCA_004027185.1 Glis glis
TCTCTCTCTCTCTCTCTCTCTCTCTCTATGTCTCTCCCCCCTTAGTGAGGCCCTCTGCAACTTCGTGAGATCCGGTTTCAAAATAACGTATAAAAAAAAAAAAGTAGGGCCGGGGGTGTAGCGCGGAGGTAGAACACCCCTGGGTTCAATCCCCGGTACCGCAAAAAAAAAAAAAAAAAAATCAATAATATAGCATTATAAGAACTTTGGTCTAAGATCACAAAGCTCTGTAAGGCTGGGGCCCAAAGTTTCTGGATATTAAAAAAAAGTTCAAAGTCTTCTTTTTTATGGGAAAATTTCCATTTAGAAGGCAATATGATTTGGTCGAAATGAAAGTGACTTTGGAGTAAGAGAGACCCAAATGGAAGGTCCCATTTTCTACCTAAAACTTGTGTGACCTTACCTGTGTATATGTTTCCTTGTTCAGAGAAGATGGTAGCTCCTTTATTAGAGAATTCTTGTAAGACTAGGGTAAATTAATAAATTATTAAACCTAGTGATTGGTCCTTTGTCTCATTCATTCTTTCATCAAATACTGAGTGCTAGATGCAGGACACATAGCAGTAAATAAGGCAGACCTGTCCACCCACAAAAATAAGCCAGATTAAAAAGATCATATTATGAGCCAGGTGTGGTGGCACATGCCTGTAATCCCAGTACGTGGGAGACTAAGACAGGAAAATTTCAAGTTCGAGGCCAGCCTCGGCAACATAGCAAGACCCTCAACAGCTTAGCGAGACTCCATTTCATAATAAAAAAAATAAAAAGGGCTGGGGGTGTAGCTTGGAGGTAGAATGACCCTGGATTCAATCCCCAGCATCCTCCCTCCAAAAAAAAAAAAAAAACTATATGATGTGCCATAAAAGTAACTGGGAAACAAATGGCAAGAGCTAGTCAGTAAGTGGTGGGCACAGTTGCTGGTAATGGGTTCTCTGAGGAAGTGGCGCTTAATCTAAGAGCTGGAAGTTGAGATGGAGCCAGCGTGGGAAGAAGCAGGAGGTGGCATTAGGGGCCAGGGGAGAGTCTTGAAGAGGCCACCACTGTAGTCGGGGTAGAGATGAGGATGAATTGGGTTAGGGCAGTATGCGGATATATTAGAATCTTATAATAAACATTACAAATTCTCTTCTCCTAAAATATCCTCAGAAAGGAAATCAGATCACTTAACAATTTCCACTCAGTATAAATGAAAATGAAGAAAGCAAGATGCTTCTTCATGTTAAATACAGCTTCTTCAATCTCAGGGCTTCTCAGCTCCCCTTTATGAATTATTTTTCTTCCTGACCAGGCCCTGGGATCAGATATGTTTCTATGACAAATGGACTGCTTTCAATTGCTTTCAATTTGATTACTATTTTCATTTAGTATTGCTTGTCTGGATTCTTGGTAATAAAACTTTTCAGAGATATTTTTAAAAAGAAGAATGAATGTTCTCTTCTTCCCTTATGGGATAGTCATTCAGTTGACTCACAAGCAGACAAATTTAATCAGAGAAATTAATTGTTGTATTGTGGTCTCCCTGCCATGGGTAAGGGCAATTTTTCAGTAGCTTACAGGGAGTGGGGAGGAGCCATGAAAACTGTTAAGTAAAAGGGACAAGACCGGATGTGCTCTACAGAGAAAAACAACTCAGCTCATATGCTTTCCTCTAGATTTTTTTGATGCTGGCTTAACCTGGACAAAGAGCAGAGAAGAGTCCAACTCTCAGTTTATTTCTGAGACAGCTGGGTGGAGAAGGTGTTGTCTCCAGTGGGTATCCATGTATTTGAAGGTACAGATACCCTATACTGTCAGTCATTAGCTTCCTTCTTCTCTGCCGCTGTTGGGGTTCTAGCCTATGGACCACTCTTACCTTGGTGTGTTGATTTCCAACACTCTGCTAGACTTTTCTTGTCTTGGATTGTTATTTAATCTAAGGAAATCAACTGTTGGTGATGAGAGCAAAGTCTTCACACTTACAAGTCTGATAAGGCGAGGACTGCTTGCTTTTTAATAATCCTAATAGCCTTGGAATGGGTTGGAAGCATCACGGCAGGGTGACCATTGATGACCTGCTATGGTCCACTCAGGCCTCCCAACCCGCTCCCATCCTTTAGAGCTTCCATGTGGTTGGATGTCTAAGGGCAATTGTTCACACGTTGGCACTGCAGGATTCATTTCTTCAGGTGATTGGAGCACCTGCAGTGCAGGTGGAATAAGAGGACAGAAGAAACGCCTCTCTGGCTGAAAGCGTGAGCTTCCCATGCTGATTGCCTGATGACTTTGGTAGAACAGCTTCCCTTTGGTGCTGTCTTGGACCTGCTTCAACACACCACTGCGCGTTCTTTTATCTCATCGTAAGGGCAGGGAATGGGCTTCGGTCTTTGTGTGTACTCAGGGTCCTGCAAAGTGTCTGGTGCACAGCTGGTGCTCCGTACTTCTTTGTTGAATGAAAGACTATGGCAAATAGAAATTATTTTCTAGAATCTCCTGCACCTCAAGGGTTGACAAACAGAATTGTTTCATAAAACTAAAAGAATGCTCACATATTTTTAGAGCTGTTAAATATGGAATCACTGGACCAATTATAGTTTTCCTATATTAAACACATTTTATTTATTTATTTTTATTTATTGGTGCATTGTAATACATCTTGATGAGTTTCAGGGTGGTAGAAGTATACATGCATCATTCAATTAGCCCTTCCCCAACTCCCATTCCCATTCCCTCCCCCTTCCCTCCTTTTCATGTTCAGCATAGTAGATGACTTTGATATATTTGCGTATGTACATCCTGTGCATTAGGGTGTTTCCCTCTTCCCCCCTCCCATCTCCCTCAGTTAGGTCGCCTTCTTTACTCATCTAAGGTTTCCTCCATCTTTGTCTGGACTCCCTCCTATGCCCTATTCTCCCTAGCTTCCGCATATTAGGGAAAGCATTTTAAAATAATACAGTATTGGATTCCAGGGTTGCAGAACAATTTCAAATACTCTCCATTTTCTTTAAGCCAAATCATTATATATTTGGATTAAAAAAATTCAGAGAAATAATTTTGTTTACAAAAGACTTGGCCAATCTTTGTAATGACATTGCCAGATATGTCAAAGAACAATATTTTAAAAATACCTGTTTAAAATATATTTTTAGTAAACACTTAGAGAGGTAACCAATTAATGTACTAAATAAAGAGTGGTGGAATGCTCTTAAGACTTTTACATTTTCTTCAACTTGAATGACAGAGCTGCCCAAAAAGAACAGTTGTATTCTCTGTCAACACAGGCTTCTTTAGAGAATTTTAGGAAGAGTTTTCAAGAGGTCTTTAGAGTTTCTCAGACAAAGGTGATAGCGGCTGGGGGGTAGAAACATGATAACTGAGAACAAGCATATGTTCTACTCCAGGGGTCTTTGTAATATCATTCTAAACCAAATGATGGCCTCAGAAAATAAATGTTTAATAATAACAGTTAAATTGCAAGAATTCTTTCTCTACCTTCTGTGTGATCCAGCTTTCTGTGCAGCAATGAGCTTTAGTCACTTTCCTATGAAGAATTTTCCCCCTTTGCTCATTCTTTTTTTCTAATGGTTGTTTCCTCTCTTATCCATCTTATCTGGTGAACTCCTACTCACTCTCAAATGCCCAGCTCAACTGTATCCTCTTTTTTTTTTTTTTTTTTTTGGTACCGGGGATTGAACGCAGGGGCGTTCTACCTCCGCGCTACACCCCCAGCCCTATTTTTTATACTTTTTTTTGAAACTGGGTCTCACGAAGTTGCGGAGGGCCTCACTAAGTAGAGAGAGAGAGAGAGAGAGAGAGAGAGAGAGAGAGAGAGACGGGGGGGAGAGAGAGAGCGAGAGAGCTGAGGCTGGCCGCGAACCCGGATCCTCTGGTCTCTGCCTCCCAAAGTACTGGGATTACAAGCGTGCGCCACCACGCCCGGCTAACTGTATCCTCTTTGATGGATCCATTCTTAGTCCTCCTCTCATTGCCAAACAAAATAAATCCTTTCCTCTGCACTTTGAACAGACACATTGTATTGAAATAACTTGTGTATTTTCTACCTATATATTTCTTGTATGTCTCTAAACTTGTATATTCTAGACCAGGAGTCAGTAAACTATGGCCCATGGGCAAAATCTGGCCTGTTGCCTAGTTTTGTAGTTTGTGAATTAAAAATGATTTTTAAATGGTTGGGAAAAAAAAAACGAGAACAATATTTCATGACTTTAAAATGATATGATATTCAATTATGCACCATCTGTGGTTACTTTGGTACTACATTGGCGGAGTCGAGTTATTATGACAGAGACCTTATATCATTCGCAAAACATAAGATATTTACTATCAAGCACTTTATAGAAAAAAATTGCTAACATCTGCTCTGTGGGCAGGGATCATCATGCCATGGCCATTGAGCTGACATTTATGGTTACCATATGCTGAGCATTATGCTAAACAATTCACACACATTACCTCCTTCAATCCTCAACAACTCTGAGGTGGCTGCTATTATTATTTTCACAAACAGATTAGAAAACTGAGGCACAGAGATGTTGAGGACTTCTAAAGGTATGTGAGTCGCAATTTGTGGCTATGTGAGTCACATCTAGGCATACCCACAGGCCTAGGGTAGGACGCACAGCCATGACGTCATCCTTGGCATCACAGTTACCCAGGCCCTGAGGGCAGTGCCTGGCCATGTTTGCAGATCAAATTAGCTACATCTCCTCCCCACTGCCCCCAGTGGCATTCCTTTGTTTAGGGGAAGAGATCTGGTCTCCTTCTCAACTCAGACCCAGGTTTCCAATAGTTTTGCTGGGTGGAGTGAGGCTAGTAGAAAGACTAATTAATCAATAGACTAGTCAATTAATTAATCTATTGGCAGTTTGCAATAGATATACCCCATGAGCCAGGTTCTGTGCTAAGTCTGAAATAGAGACACAAAGAAGCTTGCAGTCTAGCCATGGATCCCTGAATATTTAAAGAGGGAGATAGGAAACTCTGGACCTAGGTGTCAGCTCCAGTGAGGGGGCAAAGCAGCAGATAGGAGGGTTCATAAAGTTCACCTGGTGGCTTCATGGAAAATGTTCTTCAGTATTTTCATATGGAAGCCCTTGTTTAATTAATTTATTTATGGATTTTAAGATTTTTTCATTTTTAACAGCTTTATTGAAGTGCAATTGTGTTACAAAACCTGCACATGTTTAATGGACAGGATCTGATGGGTTTTAACGTATGCGCACACCCATGAAGCCAATGCCACAATCAAGGCGGTGAGCACTACTAGCACCTCCAAAAGTTTCTTCATGCTTCCGTCCCCCACTTTGGTGACAAAAACTTGAGATCTATTCTGTTAACAAGTTTCTAAGCTCACAGCACAGTATTGTTGAATACATGCACGATAGCCGGGCGTGGTGGCACACGCTCGTAATCCCAGTACTTGGGAGGCTGAGACCGGAGGATCCGGGTTTGTGGCCAGCCTCAGCTACTTAATGAGGCCTCCGCAACTTAGTGAGAGCCTCTCTCAAAATAAAGAATAAAAAATACGGTGGGGGTGTAGCCCGGAGGTAGAATGCCCCTGGGTTCAATCCCTGGTACCGCAAAAAAAAAAAAAATACACGCACGATGCTGCATAGCAGGTCTCTGGAGCTTATTTGTCGGGCGTAACTGAAACTTTATACTCATCGTTCAGTGGGTGCTGATTTACGTTTTAAGTTTTTGGCCCCCACTGGGGAAGATCTCGTTATGAGTTCAGATGGCACAGTGGCTGCTGCCCAAACAGTGAGGGTTATCTACTTTCTCCACGACTTTATCCTCTCATACTCAGGAAGAAAAGAACACGTCTCTTGTCCCCATCGCTACTTGGGCATTTGCTGCAATGCTGTATGGGGATTCCTTTAATGACCAAATGTAGCATGAGGACCATGGGGGCAGAGGGTGGGAAAGGGTGGGCACGTCCACTTATGGTGGGACCTTAAAACAGAAAACACTTCCTGTGTTTTCTTAGTTTCTTGACTTGTAAAGTAGGGATAATAATAAATTCCTTGAAAGGTCATTGGGAGGATTAAGTGGGATATAGACAAATCTCTTAACACAGTCCCTTTTGTATTGTATGTTCTCAAATATTTACCACTGCTGCTATGCCTACAGTCATTACTGCTACCCCTCTCATTCCTGCTGACATCATCGTGACCAGAGATTATGGAGATCAGCCTTGGAAAGAACAGGAAAAGTCAGGCTAGGGACAGAGACTGAGTGTTGGAAGCAGGTGCTTAGCAGTATTGAATTTATTATAGGTGTTTCACAGTGTGCTACCGGCTGGAATGTTTTCTCAGGCAAAATATTACCCAAAGATTCCTTACCTGAAACCACTTTGGTCTCTAGTTTCTAGGAATCTGGTCAGAAATCAACTCTTTGTTCTTGAAGACCATAAACCTGAGTTGGCAATTCTAATGTCTCTCAGCAGCCATCCCCCCTTCAATGCTCTCATCCCTGGCTGGTCACAGGTGGCACCCATGCATTCATCTCCTCACCCTCAAGTTTCATCTTTCTCAGACACAAAGCCTCCCCTGTGGTCTTTGAAAACTCCCAGTGCTGCCTAAAAGGAAAACCCTTCCTGCCCCAGGTGTGCATGGTCTGTGAGCTTTAGCCTTCCCTGGGAGCTTGTTAAAATGCAGAATCTCCAGCCCCAAGCAGACCTACTGAATCAGAATCCACATTTGAAGAAGACTTCAAGGTGATTTATATGCATATTAAAGTTTGAGAAGGGCTGTTGCAAAACACAACTCACTTAAGAAGGCGAGATTTCTTCTTAAGGAATGGAGGATCCATGGTGGACTCAAGGTCTGAAGCCAGGAGATTCCTCCTCCCAGGAGTCCATCTGGAAGCCTTGCTCACTACAGATGCACCACACCTGGCATGGAGGAAGCCCCAGGCAGTCCTGGGTTTGAATCCGAGATCTAATAACACTCACTGTAGAGCTGTCTGTGCTTCTCAACAGCTCAGTGAGAGCAGGAGAACATTGGCTTTTCTCCTGCTGCAGTAAACCCACAGAAATAAACATGACTTGGTTCCCTGGACGTCTCTGTGAATTTACACAAAATGCAGAGGGATGCGTTGACAACAACATATGCCTTCTCAGAGTCTCACTGTATTCGTTCTGTAGATAACATTAATAACACAACTTCCTCATGTTTTTCGAAGCTTCCATAATTTACAAAGTGTTTGTGCATAGTTCTTTGGGCTTACCCTTGGGAAAAGTCAAGAGAGACTGCTATTCTTATGCCAGTTGTACAGTCAGTGAAGAAAGGGAGTCAGGGAAATTATATTTGCCAAAGTAGGTGATAGTAAGATGCCGAGTGAGAGCCAGTCTGAACTTTGGTTCCTAACAATGACAGTAACCATAACTACACACAGGTATTGAGCACCCAGAGCTGGACACAGAGCTGTGTGCTTTGCACACATCCTCTCACCGAACTCCTCCATGATACTGTGACATATGTACTCTGCATCTGAGCTGGTCTGTCACTGCCCGTGGTCACTCAGCCAACGAGCAGCAATCAGGACACAGGCTGGCCCAGTTCCAAAGCTCAGGCTCTTGGCTATTATGAAGTCTCCCACTACATGATGTCAAGTCAAGGGGATGGGTACATCCTTGTGTGCCTTAGAATTCTAAAGCAAAATTATTTAAGAAGGCAGAACATATCACTTTTAGTCAAAAAAAAAAAGCCTAATCAAGAATATAAACAGCCTGCTCAGTTTCTCATCCTGTCCCTTCTACTAGTAGGAAGGAAGATTCTACGCTTTTGTGTCTTTCTTCTGTTTTGTGACTCAACCAGGGAAATAGGGGCAACCTAGAAGGGAGCTAACAAGCATGGTCAATAAAGAACAGAGACAATAATGATTATTAAGAATTTAATTGTAATTCCCCTTTCCTTGAGCGTTTACCATGTGCCAGACACTGTGCTAAGCATTTGACATATGTTAACTCATTGAATTCCTGTAATCACATGATGAGGCAGGTGTTAATACCTCCACAGCTGAGAAAACTGAGGATCAGAGAGGTTGAGAATCTTGCCCAAAGTCGCAATGAGATGTGTCTGAGCTCAGAGCAGATCCTCCCAAGTACTGTTTTAGACACGTGGAGGTCAGGACTGAAGGCAGTGGTACTCCTTGCTGCCTCTAAGAATTTTGTTTATAGAGCAGATAAAAGAAATAAGGCACTCAGAGCTGAACCTTCTGCAAAACTATAGTCATGGGATTCTCTAGTTTTAATGATTCAGACTCGTGGTTCTCAAACTTGCAAATGGATCCAAGAATTGCATTTCTATCAAGTTTCCAGGCATGGCTACCTCATTGGTGGAACTCAGAGCAAAATGAAGACACAGGGCCTCTTATTCAAGAAGCAGGAAAAAAGTACACTCATTGAGACATTAAAAGACAAATGTAGCCAGGCATGGTGGCACATGCCTGTAATCCTAGTACTTGGGAGGCTGGGACAGGAGGATTACAGATTTGAGGGTGGCCTCAGCAACTTAGGAAGACCCTGTTTCAAGATAAAAAATAAGCCGGGCGTGGTGGCGCACGCTTGTAATCCCAGTATTTTGGGAGGCGGAGACCGGAGGATATGGTTCGTGGCCAGCCTCACCTCTCTCTCTCTCTTTCTCTCCCTGTCTGTCTGTCTGTCTCTCTACTTAGTGAGGCCCTCCGCAACTTCGTGAGACCCGGTTTCAAAATAAAGTATAAAAAATAGGGCCGGGGGTGTAGCGCGGAGGTAGAACGCCCCTGGGTTCAATTCCCAGTACCACAAAAAAAAAAGATAAAAAATAAAAAAATAGGGCTGCGGGTGTAGCTCTGAAGTAGAATGGCCCTGTATTCAATTCCTGGTACCAATAAACAAACAAACAAATAAACCTGTTTCCTTTTTCCCATGGTTTCTTTTAACTAGTCATAATACTTTTTTGTTATTTAATGTTCTAAGCATAGGAGAATTAGTAAATTATCAGCAAGAATTTTTACCATTCATCTGTAGATTGTACAGTGTCAGTTTGAGGAGTCACTGAAATTATACAACTCATTTTTCATAGCTTGTACATATAATCATGAGTCACATAAGATTATGATGAAGCTGAAAAATTCCTATCACCTTGTGACATTAGCTGTCATCAGGTGCTCTCCTATGGAATTACATTCCTGGCGATGCTGGTATAAATAAACCTAGTTCATTACTAGCCACATAAAAGTAGAGCAAAAACAATTATGTGTAGTACATAATACTTGATAATAAATGACTATGTTACTGGTATGTATTTGGTATTCTATGTTTTTTATCATCTTTTGGAGTATACTCCTGAACTTAGGAAAAAAGAGTTCATTGTAAAAACAGTATGCTATGTTATGCAGGCAGTAGCCTTATATATCTTGTGTTTGCCTTGCCTTTTGATTGCATCAAGAGATGGAGTTGAGTAATTGACCTGTCTCGTGTAGGTTTGTATAAGGACACTCTATGATGTTCCTACAAAGATAGAATTGACTAATGATGCATGTCTCAAAACACACCTTTGTCTTTAAACAATGCTGACTGTATTCCTCTTTCCAAAAGACTGGCATTGCTGCACAAAAGTGAATCCATTGTTTTTAATTCCACTTCTTGATATGCACACATTCTAATTAAGAAACTTAATCAAGAATCTTAATTGAGCTGGTCTCTATCATTGATTTACTCTTGAGTAAAGAAATACTGAAAGGACAAAGGACAAAGACCTGTGGCTTGGCCTGTATTTCTCTTTTCTTCTTTGAGTGCAAGCAGTTGGCTAATATACAAGAAAGGACATGGTGGCTCATGGTGGCTCCTCGGTGGCTCATGTTTCTTAGAATGTCACTGCCATCTTTCTGCATTCAAAGAAAGTTCTAGTTCAAATGCATAGTAGGCCTCTCTGGGCTGTCAGTGCCCTCTCTAGTTCCTTCTCTCTCCTGAGTTTACTCAGTTGTAGAGGTACGATGCTTACCTTGTATATGCTTTGAATTTCACTGAATGCCTGTGGGTCCACTGGAATTCTGTGCTCATGGGGCATCATGAATGCTACTTTCAAATGGGACAGCAAGAACTGAAGATATGCCTGGTATCTCTGCTCATACTCATACTCATTCTCCACCGAGGCCCATCAGTAGGCCAGTGGCCTTTGGAATTACTTACAGAGATAAAATGATTCAGAACCTTGAGATGCTGAGACAGGGCGATTATAGGTTCAAGACCAGCCTCAGAACCCAGTGAAACCCTGTTTCAAAACAAAAAATAAAAAGGCTTGGGGATGGCAGAATGCCCTTCAGTTTAATCCCCAGTACCACAAGAAAAGAAGAAAGAAAAAAGAATTTCAAGATGGAAATATCATTAAATCAAATATGAGGTCCTTCTGAGTATGAGGGCCCTTTGTCCAAGTGGTGACAGTGCTGCTGGCCTGAGACCACACTTTTAGGTCCTATGATTAAGGTAATTTTTACAATTTTCCAGTTCACGTTGAATGTATAATGTATAGACTTAAGAACAAGGGCAATTTTGCTTCTTATCCCAACAACAAAGGCTTTCAAAGATTTTCCAAAAGAATCAGATTGCTTCCCAACCAAATGACTCCTACAAAATAACATTTTAATAAGTTAAAGGGCAAGAAAATAAGAAACATCCAAATTGAATTTGTTCAAAAAAATACATATGGTTTTCCAAAAGTAATAACTTCAGGCAGAATTTGAATCATATTTTACCAAATCCCAAAAGTTGGGGAAAATGCTGCAAGATACTTAGCTGGACTTGAGATGCCAGAAGCAGACCCTATTTCTAGAATTTCATTTTGGCGGGTTAGCTCCTGACCACTAAAAGGTGTAGGATTTTAATAGCATGGATAAAAGGCTATTTCCAGACTTAGGATTCTTCTTATTTCTCATTGATTTTCACTTATTTATTTAGGTTAATATAATTAGTTCAAGCTATTTCTGTTTTCTTAGCAAGGAAGAATATCCCTTTTCCTTATCCCATATTTTTTTTTCATTTTTGGTATTATCCAAAGATAAGATTTCAAATTCCAAGGCAAATTCCCTCAGTTCTGAGGCTTATCCCTTCACCTTGACAGAAGATTTTTTTTTTTCTCCTAGAAAATGTGAACATTTGTTGCAGAGGTATGAAAGCAGTTTGTGTTTGAGCATGGAGCTCCCAGGTGAAGCTGGCTCTGTAGAGTGCAGGGCTCTGTCCCAAGCTTTTGTAGTCACCACGTGAATATCCAGGTGCATCACACATCTTTGAAACCCTGTCATTTGTAAGTATTGGTGAGATCTAATCAAGGGTTTTTACTTGTTCTAAGCTTATGAGTGTGAAGCATTATCAAATTTATGCTTGATCAAGTTGTTTCCCCTTCTCTGGTAACATTTTTTTTCCTCCTCTGTTTATATCCTTCTGGTTTTTGTTTGATTTTGCAAATATACTGCTTTAATCTGTTTTCCTATACTCTTTCTTCCAACCCTTAGGGATCCAGGAAACAAAAAATAAGAGCATGGTTCTTTATTCTGTGATCCTAAATAAAGATCATGGCTTCCATTATCATGGAGTCTTTAGTGGTTTGGAATTGACCTGAACCAGGAGGCACAAGCAGCTTTCCTGCTTAACTTGGGTGACTTTGGGTAATTTATTAGTCAGCTTTTCATTGCTGAGACCAAAATACTTGACAAGAACAACTTAGAGGAGGAAAGGTTTAGTTTAGTTTACCATTTCAGAGACTCCGTCCATGGTTGGCTGTCTCCAAGGCAGAAACATCAGGGAGGCACGACATGGTGGAGGAAACCTGCTCATCTCATGGTTACTGGGAAGGAGAGAGAGAGAGAGAGAGAGAGAGAGAAAGAGAGAGAGAGGTATCAGGGACAAATATAGTCCTCAAGGTCGTGCCCCCAGTGATCCCCCTCCTCTGGCTATCTCTGAACCTTGCTGCAATCTAGATCCAAAACATAACAGGTAAATTGAAATATCCCTAAGCTTCAGTGTTTTTATGAATGGAACATGTCTACACCAACTATCTTAAAGCTGGCACATGGGTTAAAATGAAGACTCTAGACCATAGCCTCAAAGTATGACAGTATGTGCACCAGAGTCATTTGCTGTTCACTGAACAGGCAGGTGCTCTTTGGCAAGGCCAAGGACCGTGAGTGGAAGTGGTGTATGCCACTACTTGGCAAAAGCACTTCAGACCTGGTACATGACCATCTAGGTTCTCTTCCCCGTTTTGGTGACACTGCAAGCCATGGGTCCCAGTTGTATACCTACAAGACAGAAACAGCCTGCATCCCTGAATCAGTGCTTGGAAGGGAATGTCACAGAGATTCATTAGACCTGTGGTGAGCTTGGAGTAAAAAATAAACTTTTAAACACTAAGCAACAGATGTTTGGGGCAGGTGGGCTTGATCTGCCACATAAACTAGTTTACGACAAAACAGAATATGAACCCAGAAATGAGTTGCTGCCATAACAAAACCCTAAAGTATATGGCTTAGCAGTCATGTGATGTGAGGCGAGAAGATTAATCATGGAGACCAGGAATGTGGAGATTGTGTTATTCAGTAGCAAAATAAAATTTGTTAGAAGTTTCACCTCTGATAACTAAGAGACAGGTCTAGGAGAGTGGTTTAGAAGACATAACATTTATAGTGTGTTTTGGTTACTATTGGTTGTAGTCAATGAAGTACGAGAGAGAGAGAGAGAGAGAGAGAATGAGAGAGCAAGATACTTTATAAAGAACTGGCAGAGCCAGGCGTGGTGGTGTATGCCTCTAATCCCAGTACTTGGGAGGTTGAGACAGGAGGATCAGCAACTTAGCAAGACCCTGCTTCAAAATAAAAAAGGCCAAGGGTATAGCTTGGAGGTAGAATGCCCCTGAGTTCAATCCTTAGTACAAAAAAAAAAAAAAAGAAAGAAAGAAAAAGAAAAAGAACTGACAGAAATGTGAGTTCTTAAAAGTTTGGAAAACCTACTGTATAAAATAAATGCCCAGAAACACAGATGATCCACATGACTTGTGTCAAAAATCAAATGTGGTATGTAACCATTAAGTTGAAACAAATCAACAAACAAATAAAAAATGTTTTTGAAAACCATCTCTCCAATGAGAACTATAGATGTGGTTACTGACACCTGGAACTGACTGCAGGTAAATATATGGAAAGGCTTCTGAACTTTTGAGAAAATTGTATTTGTTGAAAAATCGGGAGACTTAAAATGACCCTTGGCCTCCTGGATCAGAAAATTCTAAAGGAGAGCATATGACGTAATACTCATTTCAGAGATAGCAAGGGGAGATTGGGAACTTCTCAGAGGGTAGAGCGAGGTATATTAAGATCCACAGCCAGATGTTACAGAAAACAAAACTCATCTGAAAGAGGAGATAACAGTGCCTTCTACTACAAGGTCACTTTGAGAATTACGGGAGACAAGGCATATGGAAGAGGTGCTGGGCACATCGTAAGTGGTCACTTAACTTTAGTTAGTAAGTGCATCAGATTGTATTGTTCTCAATCTAAGTTTGCATTTTAACATTTTTTCTTTTTGCAGTGCCCAAAGTATTGGAGAGTAGTATGAGCTCAATTTATGGTCACTGCTTCTCTGAGATATGAAGAAAGTGCTTTTCTAAACATTTGAAACCACCCAGTAACCAAATTTATTTGCATTGCAGTTGGATTGCACAAAGCTTCGTCTTTTTTTTCTTAAAATAGTTAATGTAAACACTGATGCCGAGTTTGGTAGTAATTGTAGACTGACAGGTTAGACAAGCCTTTTTGGTATGTGGGGGAAAATTGGAACCTTGAAAAGTACATTGTGCCCAACAGAATTATTGAGAAACCGGCTTGAAAAACAACCAGGTTACTAGAGTTCTGGAGGCCTGATGTGGGGCCAGGAAAGGGGTTCCATCTTGGGTTTACACATGACTGTACATTTCTCCATTCAATGTGCATTTAGCAAGTGACTAAATTTGTGGCATTTTAGTGAAGGAAAAGACTTGAGCTGTTATTCAACCTAACTGCCTTCCCAGGACAAGATCTATTTTGTCAATGTTTTGCTAACACTTTGACACTCTTTAATGAATTGTTTCTACTTGTTAGAAAAATTTTAAATGTTTTGAGCTTACATGTGCCTCCCTATAACTTCTACCCATGGATCTAGTCCTACACCTGTCTTGGGGCCTACATTCTACATTCCTGAAATTACAATCTGTTCTTACTAAGTGGAAGCGTGGCCGTGAGGAACCTAAGTGGAAGGCAGTCACTGTCTAGAGGACTGACGTAGTCCTCACCTGAGGCTATTTCAAAGCTGTGTCCTGACTATTCAAACAGCCTAGCAGCCAAGACAGACTTTCTTAATAGCTCATCTCCTTTGCTTGCTTTTCTTGGACACTGTAAAGAGGAGTCATGCATTGAAGAAACCTGCATAAAATTCCCCTTTTCTTCCTCGATGCTCTTCCCTTGCCCACTGCAGCTGGTTTGGTAGCTTGCTCTTCTAAAAGGAAGATAGGAAACAAAGACAGACAGACAGACAGACAGACAGACAGACAATAAAATCCTCCTGGGGGATGCAAAGGTCAGCAAACTAGCAAACAAGCAAAGCAAAAGCTCATTTAAAAAGGTGCCCACAATCAAAACAGAATTTATGATATGATCCTACTTATGCAAAAGTCAATCCATATGTAGGAAAAAATAAAACTGCTCTTCCTTCAATCCTAGGCCAAGAATTTCTTATTCTTTTCCTCACTTTTCTCCTTATTCTGAATATAAAAGCCTTGAAAATCAGCTCTTTGGAGCTTGATATTGTCAGGGATGGAGAGAGAAACCGAGTGGGCAGAACTGGAATTGTTTGAGTGGGTAGTGAGAGAGTGGGGGTTCGTCCTGCCTTTTGTCTGTCACATTGATGGAAGCACTGAGGATGACACCACAGTCACATTGTACGTGTACCACAGCCCTGGAGAGTTTGTGGCAGGCCATCTGTTTCTCTGTTGAATACTTTGAAGCAGAAATTTGTACATTGATCCATCCAAATATTTTTGCATGCCTTTTAGGTGCAAGGCACTGTTCCTGTAAGACAATGGGAGTCACCAATCACATGGCAGTTCTTCTGGTGGTTTATACCTTTATCTGCACCGTAAAGAGAATTGTTATAGCACTAACATGGGTTCAATATTGTGTTAGACATTGTAAGTTTCAAATATATGTCTGTTTATTTACCTATATATAATTTCAGTTTCAAATATATCTATGTTATATATATATGTGTGTATATATATGTAAATTTCAAATAGATATATGTATAGATAGATACATATACATCTCCTTTGTGACTGGAGAGCCCCAGATAGGAGGTGATCCAAGAGAAGAAACTTAGGAAACAGAAGTTGGGTTCTGGTAGTGAGAGATGGGTGTACCATTCTAACAAGAAATAATAAAGAGTGCAATTAGAACCTTGTGAAGGCTCTATAAAACATCATATACACCTAGAGCTAAACTCTCTGAACCTGCACCAAATGTCCAATTTGTTGGACAGCCACTCTGTTGAGGGCCCACATCTCAAGTATCTTTTATTGCTGTCTCAACTGGCACCGGGCACAATGCCAAACACATAGCCCATGCTTACCTGCTATAGAACTTCAGAGCTTGTTGGTGACCTCAGAGGCCAACACAGACCAACACCTGCATTTTTGTAGATGAGAAGTCAGGAACCTGCCTGGTTCATTATAATAGCTTCCTAACTGTGAAGCCTCCAGTTCCCCAAGTACCACCCAGCTGCTACAGCCCCCTAGCTGGGCTGGCACATACTCATCCATCACGCCTCAGCCAGGTGGCCTTATTGACCGACTCCCACCCAGTTCCCAATCAAAGTGAGGTTTCCTTTTGAGTTCTCAGTCACAGCACTCCTTGGCTTTCCTACATAGCATTTGCCACCACTTAGAATTCAACTTTACTTTTGGAGCCTGTTTTATAGCATCAATCTCTTGGCCAAGTTGTCAGCACCAGGAGAGCAAGAAGCGCCTGCTAGTTCATCACTGTATCCCCCGTGCTAGCATAGTCCTGCCACACAAGAGCCCGGTGGACAGTTGTTGAATAAATAAATGGTTGGAAGGCACACTCTGAGCTCTCTTTTTATGACATGGATCTGCTTATGTCTGCCTTCTACCTATTTATTTTTTAGCTATTCCTTTTTTAGCAATAAAGAAAAAACATTTTTTAGCCTGACCAAAAAGAGCCATCACAATTTGGCATTTTTCTAAGTTGCCCAAGCACTTCAGACCTCCGTACCTTTGCATACAATGCATCCTCACAGAAACCCCTCGGCTTGCCTTTCCCAACCAAGTGGGTAAGCCCCTCCTCACCCCTTCCTGGCGAAGTCCAGCCTCCCCACACAAGGGCTGCTTGGTTTTTTCTCCGTGCTACCACAGTGCCTTGTCTGTATTCTCCTGAGAGTAGAAGGGCGACGTGTAAAAAGCATGCTTTCTTCCCCCAACCAGTCCCTGAGTCCTCTTGCTGCCCCAGGC
The DNA here is from genome assembly GCA_004027185.1 of Glis glis. Classification (NCBI taxonomy): domain Eukaryota; kingdom Metazoa; phylum Chordata; class Mammalia; order Rodentia; family Gliridae; genus Glis; species Glis glis. The sequence goes on from PVJS01004476.1 coordinate 28,869, forward strand.
TGTGCTGAATAATGGTGGAAGGGGGCAATGGCAGCAGCCTTCCCCACTCCTGCCAGTTCCTCGTTGCTGTCTATTCTCCAGGGCATCTCCTACTATGTCCCTGGCCTTTCTCCTGATCTCTAGGGCCTTCATCTCCACATTTCATTCCTGGTATGTTAGGTTCATTGACTTAGCCCACTTTTTGTTTTTCCTTTGGAAATCTGGCCCCTGTGGAAAGAGGCAGTGGTTCACATTTCCCATTTAGAGTCCCAGCAAGGTGTGTTCCTGAACAAAAAGCTCTCTCTCCTGCAGGGGATCCTGCTTCCCCATCATGTAAAAGGAAAGCAATCAAGTTTCTGGCTTTTAATTGTAACTTTTCCTTCCTCTTATAGATGCTTTAGAACCTAAGCAAAATCAAGTGTCTTTTATAAAGTGACTTCACTTTGACATCTCCAGGGCTCAGCAGGCTTTGTGGCAGTGACTGCCCATGTATCTCTGGGGGCCACTTTTGAGGATGGCTCTGTGAAGAGCTCTATGAACTCTGTGAAGTCAGTGATCATTAGGAAGGAGGTGTTCTTCGAAATGGCTCTGCAAGGTCCAAATTCCAATTCCTCATTTGTGTTCAGAACAATTTCCCTTAAAATATTCAGTAAAGGTAAGCACTTCACACTACTCACGCTTGGCAGCATGGGAGAAACCAAGACCTCTTCATTAAGACACAGCAGCTGGATCCTGCAGCAACCGAGTCACCTCTCTTGCAGTCTCCTCCACTGTAGGGGGGTCCATGGGTTCATTTAATCAACTCGGTCCTCACATTAGGGTTGCACATTTCCTAGATGTTTCTAGGCAAAAATGAAAGCCAGGACTAGAGATTTTGGACATTTGTTCCCTCCCTTATCCACAAAATGCAGAAAACTAGACTATTACCTCTTTTTATTATGTCCATCTTTTCCTTTGTTAAGTCCAAAGGATATGAAGTAGACGGAAAAGAGAACAGGCATGGAGAACAAACACAGACACAATTCTACCAAACATACAAGTGAAAATCAAGTTTCAGTAAATCCAGTCACATTTAGATCTGGAGCTTGTTCCTTTCCTTCTCTTCCTCTCCTCTCCTCTCCTCTCCTCTCCTCTCCTCTCCTCTCCTCTCCTCTCCTCTCTTCTCCTCTCCTCTCTTCTCCCTTCCCCTTCTCCCTCCCTCCCTCCCTCCCTTCCTTCCTCTTCCATGGAAACAGAACCATCAAGAATACATGGGCTGCTAACACTTAGAACCCTCCCAACACATGAAAGATACTACTACCATGCATTTATATAACACAGCATAGTTTGGAGATTTCTTTATGACCAAGGGAAGACTGAATCTTACCTTATTCATGAAAAGAAAGCAGGGAGGTTATTTTTATCCTTTAAGGGTAAGGAAACAGTTTCAGGGTTCAAGGTCATATGACAAAAATTCTCTCTGAGGCAATTAGGCACATTTTTTAGATCATCAACAGACTCTAGACTTTATTTTTTAAATGAACTTGTCTACCATCTTGCATTCAGTCCAGAAAACAAATGAGGGAAGACAAATCAGTGAAAGAAGAGAACAAGGGTATTTGTGTTTCCCTCAAAGTGACTTAGGTATAACTATAGTCATCAGAATCTGAAGATGTGATATATGAAATTAATCAACAGCAGAAACTCATGAGACCAATTTGAATTTGTAAGGTTTAAGCAGTAAAACATATTTTTGTACTGTTTGATTAATCTACCAATTTTGATCTGCATAAAGCAACTAACATTTTTGTTACATATATATTTAAAAACGCTATTCTGTTTAACCTCACTGTTTTTTGGCCAACAAATTCATTTCATTAAACGCAAGTGCCGTGTTTATCACATAGGTACATATATTTCTATCACTTTGAACCTCATTCTAATGTGTAATTACAATGCACCAATAAAAGTATATTTTTAAACAGTGACTTCTGGATAGATTACAAAAGAAAAAACAGTCGAGGCTCAAGAAGGGCCCAGATTACAATAGACCTTTAGTACCTAATTGAGGGCATGTACAAGGAGGTATGGGAGACATACTTAGCTATGAAGGCAAAGCTTTCAAATGAAGGTATTATAGTCATCCATGATTAGCTAGCTGGTAAAAACTAGGCTCTCTTGATTACAGATAGATAAGTGGTATGTACGTTTCAACATTTTATATATGACTCAAAGATCTATGACAAACCAATTTTTCAAGTTTTTAGGATTAGTGAACAATAATTATAGTATGTCTCTATTACTCACTCATGCGTTATTTACCTACTTCCAACAAAAAGAAATATCTTCATTTGTTCTCTCAACTTGAACTCCATCTAATATCCCAACCTCTTAAGCCTCAGGTACTAAGTCACCCTCCTAGCTAAAATTAAGCCTGCACTGTACACACAAATGGCGACAGCTGAAATGCTCTGTGGGTCTCTGCTAATGGATCCTCGATTTAGACCAAGGGCAACTGGAGGCAGGGCATGTTTTGCGGGGGCCTTCAGCTCTGGAATCCCTGTCTGTCTTGGTCTATCAAAGCTCCACTTGCCAATCTTCTGGGCTGGGAGCCAATCCTGTATTTTTAGACTAATAGAGTGGGTCTTTGGAGCTGGAAATTTTCAAGTGTAACTTTTTCTTAAAGAATTATTTTGCTCAGAGCTGGTACTAGGTGTTTTCAATCATTTAAATGAATGTATTTTATCAGCTGAAACTAATTACTTATTTAATGGGTTTCTTCAATTTTTAAAATTATGCCTACTGCAACATGCTCCTGGGTATGAGTACGGAAAGTGAACACATTAATTATATGAAAACATTCAAGGGCTGAAATGAATTAGAACAGACAGTGCTGCCTGCTGCTCAATATTGACCATACACATAGATGCATGCTGAGTATTTTTTCTGTGCAAATTCACCTCTGTGCCCTCTAGTACCTGTCTGTTGGGAGGCACTTTGCTTAGGAAAATTGGGTGAGAAGAGAGCAGAGAATACTGGTGTCCTGGAAGTGTCTCCTTCTCGCTACCCCTGCTCTCCTTGTGACACTGTCTGCTGCACTCTGAAATGTCTGCAACTCTCCTCTCAGAACCTCTTCAGTCTCAAGCCACCAGGGAGATGCACATTAATTATAGGTTGGAAATGGGGCTGGAATGCTGTGGGGGCACATTCCATTTTAAGAGACAGGACCTAGTGCAGGTACTCCCTGTGTTTACCCTCATGCACGCTCTTACTTTTGACCACTCTTTTTCTCCATGTTGATTTTCTTTTTCTCTTTACTTTCTGTATCTTCTTTAATTTACTCCACTTCAAGTTCTTAAAATCACAGTGACTGAATATGATGATAGCACATGAAAAGGAAGATAGTTTGAAATACACATTCAACATGTTACAGCTTTAGTTATAATCCAATTTGCTAAAGGTGGGATGGAACTTCTTGACCCACGATTGGATCAGTCAGATGATTCATTTGGGAAGTCTTGCTTTGAGTACACAACATAACTATTTCCCTCTTTGACTTTCATGCCTCACTTTCCAATATGCCATTACATTTTGGATATAGTTCTCTGTGATTTCACATCTGGTGTCAAATATCCTCAAAACCAAATAGGTTCACTTCTAAAATAGTAAAATCATAACTTCCACCTCTTAACACACAGTCTGATCATGTTAACAATACCGAAACATTTTTCGTTATTTAGCATGTCTTTTGAAACCTATATTAGCCATGTGCTAATGAGACCTCACAGGCTCTCTTCTTTCACAGAGGATGTAATAAAGGCTGGTATGAGCAGAGCTTCCTTGGCAACCAGGCGTCAGATGTTTTTCTAATATAAGAAGACTTGGTCAATTTCTGCTCCAAAGACGTTTGCATCACAATAACGAGGCAGGGTATATTTTCTTTGTAATAGGAACATGAATTGGTTATTGACTTTCTGTTTCAATTTCATCCTTTATTCAAATGATTTGAAAGTACAGATTCGGTATTTTTCTTCTACATGCTTAGGGCTAAATGTAAAAATCATTTATTTTGTTTGGCTCCCAACATTAATATCCAAAGGAGATTTTTGTTTTGTCATATTTTTTCCTACATAGAGGCTCATTATTCAGACAAGATAATCAATTTAGATGAGTAACATATAATGATACCCAAACTAAAGGGAAATGGTAGTATATCTCAAAACTCTAATTTGAATGTGGGCTCATACAGATGAAAAGAAGCTGAGAAAGTGTGAAAGTAAAAAAAAATCATCACCTTTTCATAGATGCCACTTTCTCTGGAGACCAGATTCTATATTTGGGAGGCAGATCTTGCATGTTTTTTTTTCAAGCTAGTTCACTTTGTGGCAGGGAAGGTGTAGACCTTCAAAATGTCTATAAACATGACCTTTTGATATGTGAATGTCACAGTTTTCTGAGCATTAGTCTGATTATTTCCATCAGTTGATGGTTATTTGCAGACAGAAGCCATATTATACACCTTTGTAGCACACCTAGCAAAAAGCCCTGCACAAAGTAGGTGAACAACAAACGTTTGTGTTGAAGAATGCATCACAAGAGGTAGAGAGAGAGGTAGAAAATGAGATAAAAGATTCCAAAGAAATACCTAAGTAGGTATTTTTTAAGCCTCTTCTTTTTTTCTTCATTTTTTTGCTGCACTGGGGATCAAACCCAGGACCTGTGCAGACTAAGCAAGTGCTCTGCCACTGAGGTACGTTCCCAGCTCCTGTAAGTAGGTACTTTGTTGTGTACTTTATTTTTGTGTCTACTGGGGCGCAACCATTCCCCTATTACTTGGCTTAACATTCTGCCTTTGGAGTCACTAAGAAGGGGTGTGTTAGGGATGGTCAAGAGGATTCATACACATGTCCATCAGTTATGTTGGGTTGCTGATGATCCCTTGGGCTGCTTTATGGAGAAAGGAGCTCACACTATGCCTAGGCTCAGTGAAAAAGAGGGCCGTGGTGGCCATCTATGGGTTGACGGTCAAGATAGTCTTCTTTTCCTGGTAGCATGAGCCTTCTCCAATATTCCACCTTCCTCCTTCTTCCAAAGCCCAGATCAAATTCTATCTCTTCTAAGATGGCTTTTCAGATCCTTAGCTCTAACCTAGAATTAGCTATTGTCTACCTTCTTGCTTATACAACATATTATTCTGGACTTTATCCTTGTATGTTCACTGTTTTCTTATCAACCCATCCGTCTATCTCTACCTACTTACCCATATCCCTGGCTAGCTGTTCATGTCAATTCCACTAGAATAGTTGCTCCTGGGGGACAGGAACAATCTTTTTTACCTTTCGGTATTCTAGATTTTCAGTATGGATGGGCTTTATTTATGGCACACACTCCATACATGATGGAAAATAATACTGAACAGCAGGCTCATTGATGAAAGGTCACCAACAGATGCAGGGGTTAAAGGGCTGGTGGTTTATAAGGGATGTAGAATGACCCTGGTCCACAGCTACAGAGGGAAGTGCATGGAATTCCAAAGACTATGCATGCTGATGGCATAGGCTCCTTCTTGATTTTTTTTTCATTTCCAGCAGAGATTAATAGCAGCCTGAGTCATCTAATACTTGAAATGTCATTCCACCTTGTACTCTGTCAGCATGGAGGGAGGTGACCCAGACTGGCCAGTTCCACTCAACCATCCATGAGGAAACACAACAAGAAAAGCAGGCATTATGAAAGGGCACTGATCTGCAATATACAGCTGTGTGGCTTTGATTAGTTAACTTCTATAAGTCTGAATTTCTTCTCCCTATGTAAAATGGAGACAATGGTATCTACTTACAAGCCAGAATTAAGTGAGATAATATATGCAGAGTGCTTGGCATGGTATGTTCAAAAAACATTAACATCATTATGAGATGATTATATCCATTATTTCCTTTTTCACTTTTTCCATTTTATTTTCATTTTTGTGATGTTTTCTTTATGTCTAAAACGCTTCACTGTGTATGGGTAAAAGGACTGTTCACTGGTGGAAAATATGGCCCGAATTTTTCTTAATTCTCTAAGCTTAAGAATATATGTATTTTAAATGCCATGGAGCGTCATTGGAATGAAAACTGAGGCCATGTGATTTTCCTTGCTTTCTGAAGAGGACATGTCTACTCATTTATACACAGCTAGAACACTTGGTATGACTGTTATGAATCATGAAGCCTTCAGTTCATTGATGCAGATGAGTCAGTGAGTCAGGATGAACATCTTTGAATGTACATTACACACCGCTTCCAGACTTTTATTCCCTGTGGGATAACCAGACAATAGCGTACACCAAAAACTCATACTCACTCTTTAAGACGGTTTCCAGTCATTTTCGAATGTGATTATCTTTGTGGAGATAGACCAGCCATCTTTGTTTACAAGTAAGAAGCTGAAGCCCCAAAGGTTAGAGGATGTAACCATGGCAACCAGACTAATCAATGGTCAAATCTGTACCAAGAACAATTCTAGAGATTTGAATTGCTTCAGAGATGGATGAGATAGCAGTTTTCCTCAGAGACGTGCAGCCCTGACTGTGGTCTCTTAGCTGGGTTGATTCTCATATAGTATTAATGAGTATATGGAAAAATAACAGAAACAGTTAACATTTATTAAATACTAAAGTCCCAGGTAGTGTGCCAAGCACTTTACATGTATTATTTATAATCTTTAAAACAAGTCCATGAGATAGGTACTATTATCATCCCCAGTTTCTAGATGAGGAAATAGGCCTACAGGTATTAAACAATTTGTCCAAGATCACCCAACTAACAAGTGGCAAAATTCAGGTCTTCTTGACACCCAAGTTTATATTCTTACCCAGTATGGGTACTGCTTCTGTTTCTTAGTCAATTTATCCTGACTATTTCTGTATTATGACTTTGCTCCTGCTTTAAGAAGAACTGGGAGTGGGGTGAGGGTAAAGACAAGGGAGGAGGGTGGACACAGGATCGCTCACTTGTTTAGTCACTTGATAGCTTTCCAATCCATTCATTCCTATGAGGTACCATGCCAGATGGCAGACCATAACTGCAAAAACAGATAACTTTCCTGCCTTCATGGGGCTAAGTGCCCAGGGTCCTGCACCCACGTCTCCCAGCAAACCGAATGTGTGTGAACTCTTGAGGAGACCTGGTTACCATGCTGTGACATCACCTGCAGCTTCCTCTAGATTAGCTCCTGTGAGAGAAGAGCTCTGACAGCTACCGACAGCTAAGAGAATGCTCACAAAAATATAGAACTGTTTCTCTTAAAGCCAGTTCTGAGGCCCCTGTTTTAACTTAGGCTATGCACCATGTATGGCGCACTGTCTGTCCTGGGTGTGGAGTGGATCATACTGTAGTCCTGGAGTTGCGTATATCCATGGTGAAGCGCAGGCGAATGCTCTGCTGTAGGCTGGTAACTAAGAACAGACAGGCTGCATCAGTGCAGGTTTCTGAATGCATGGCAGGACATAGTTAGGGGGCTCCTTGTTTTCTGTCACCAAGGGTGGAAGTCACCCTAAGGCAGGGCCTGGGTGGGCCTCTTCCCTATAGCTCTTCTGATGAATTTCAAAGCTTCCCTAAGAATAAGTCCAACCCTCTTCTTCTCCATGCCAGGGTTGATTTCCTAATAGCCAGTGAATGTCGATCATGAAGAATTCCATGGCAGGGAAAAATGGGGACAACCATACATCCCCCCAAATGTGCTTGGCGACTATGACTCACCACATCATCTGTCCCATAGAGCAATGTTCTGAATATTTCTCTACAATATCTCTTTCCACCAAACTAAAATGGCAGATTGAAAAAAAATCTCTGAGTAAAGGACAAAAAGTTTTATCATGGGATTTGAAAGCCTAAGCAATCATGCCATTAAAAAAAAAACACACACACAAAACAAAAAACATGGCTGCCACACAGCTTGCTCAAATGACACCAGGCACACTGCCGACTGAACCTTAGATAAAGGGGCACTTGAGTCTGTCTGGCCTTTTTAAGAAGGACTCTGAGGTGATCATGCAAACTTCAGCAAGGCTGAGCTGTGCAGGGTTAGCTGCAGGGCAGGCTTGAGCCTGGGGAACTTGGAAGGGGTCTTTATTGGTCTGCCAGAGTTTCTGTGTGAAGTCACACCCACCATTCCTTCTCCCAGAGGGACAGAAGAACAGACATTGCTGTGGCCAATGCAGTACGGTGAACAGATGTCTGCCTCCCACAACCGAGTGAGCTGGCTTTCCAGAGATGTAAAGGTAGCAGAAGGTGTCTTGGGAACGGGGCAAAAGGAATCTCATAAACAGTACATTGCTGTCACCCCAGGATCAGAAGTAAAATACAGTTGTGTGCCATCCACCAGAAACTCCTCCAGTTCCAAGTCCAGATGCAAGAGAATGCATTTCAAGAAATACCATTTCCCAGGTGGCTCTCGGAGCCTTGGCACCTTCGCCTGGGCCCTCTATTATGTTACTACTTCCCTTAACCCTTTGTTCACACTGATGTGTTCACACTGCTCTGACTCACATCCTTCATTTCTTCACAACCTTTTAGCCTCCTACCAACTATTTACATCCAGCTTGCCATGAGATCATCAACCCATGAGGCAGCCCAGGGCCATTGCCTAGTCCTGGCTGAATATGCACATGCCTACAGCTGTGCAGGTGCATCTTCATACTGGAGGTTCACCTGCTCTTTGTTTACAGTTTCTGCACACACCTCAGTTAACTCTGCATTCTCCTCACTTGAGTTGCATCAGTGACTAGTGTCATGTCATCACCTGGGGTGAGCCAAGAATATTACTTACGCCAAATCAGGAACATCATTGTTCATGATGCAAAAAACCAGTTTGTCTTCTTTCCAAGAATGTACCTTATTTTAGGAAAATATAATAGATGAAAATTCAGGTTCAGGTAAGAAAATGTACACACAGCTTTTCAGGAACTCTAGGGGCTACATAATGCAGTGGTTTTCAAGTGGTGAATACCACCTCTTCAGAGATGCTCTGTAAATCTGTAGCAGCATTTTTGCTAATCCCAGTGATTGAGGTACTGTGATCAGCATTTTGTAAGTGGGACCCTGGGAACCCTGATTCATCTTGTACAACAAAGAACGGTCCCAGCAGATATCCTGGAGCTTCAAACCTAACTCTTTTATGCAGGTTTAATATGGATTCGTAGACTGAATTTAACAGGAATGCAACTGTATAAATCAAAGGTGGTTGTATTTGATTTGTTTGGAACTTTACTAAAAGAGATCTTCATCTTTTGGGGGGAAAGTTACATCACAGCAATGAGTGGCGGCTGCAATGAGCTCAGTGCAGTGAGTGACCAGTGGAGCACCTGTGTGCATCTGCACTGTGGCTGAGGCTCTCATGGAGATGCTACCGGCATTGATCATAGCAAGGCCCATAGCAATGTGTTGTATCTTTACATATGTCTTCTAGTGTTGTTACGTTTTTACTGATGAAATGTGTTATTTTATTATAAATTACTTTTATCTCTCTTTTTAATATTATCTGTAGGATATTTTAGTTATTTGTAAAATTTTGTATCAGTTATCTAATCTACGAGTTTCCATATAGAATGGTAAGGAAACTTTACACACACACACACACACACACACACACACACACTCACACACTTTGTTTTTGTTTTTTTTTTTTTTTGCGGTACCGGGGATTGAACCTAGGGGCGTTCTACCTCCGTGCTACACCCCCGGCCCTATTTTTTTTATACTTTATTTTGAAACTGGGTCTAACAAAGTTGCGGAGGGCCTCACTAGGGGGAGAGAGAGAGAGAGAGAGAGAGAGAGAGAGAGAGAGCTGAGGCTGGCTGTGAACCCAGATCCTCCTGTCTCCGCCTCCCAAAGTACTGGGATTACAAGCGTGCGCCACCATGCCTGGCTCACACACACACACTTTGGCATGTATGGGGAACCACTGACATAAAGCAACATCTGTCTGCTGTTCAGAAAGAAGTATATTTTCCATTTGCACAAACAGAAGTGATTTCCTGCTGGTCTAGATAAAACTTGTGGGGTGGGTAGGTCAAGATTTTCAATATGAGTTACAAGATTGAAAGTCTGTAAAAGGTGTTTTATTTAATGGGACTTCAATTTGGCCAGCCACTGGTCGAACAGTTCCTTCTATACCTAACTAATTTTCCTTCTGATATATATTCAGAAACTTCCTGATTCTATCAGTTCGCTAGATATCTGGGGATTAAAACACTCAGGCAATGACCATCTAGAGGTATGGAGTGCCGTCTCTTAGAGGGCAATCTGCATGAAGATGGGTGGATTTCACAAACTTGGCATTCACAATCTTGACACCCAGTGTGTCAAATGATTTCTTTTTAGCTTACAATTCTGAAATGCCCTTGAACCTTTTTGACAACATTTTCAAGATGGTAGTAATGCAATACTGGGGTTCCTTGATCAGCTTAGGTGTCAGGTGACCAACAGTACTATGTATTGCAGGAGCAGAGGGGAGCAAATAGACCTGGAGAAGTGTGAGGAGGATGGGCTTTAGAGTTGGGTAGATCTGATCCACATCTCAGGTACCACCTACTACCTGACCTTGGGAAGGCTTAATTTCCTTCTCTGTAAAATGGGTATAAGACCATCTTCCTCTTTGAGTTGATTTGAGGATTTAATGAGATCACAAATGTAAAGCCCTCAGTAGATTATCTGGTATACGAAAGTGACCAAGTCCAATGTATTAATCACTATCATCCCCTTTTCTTTGCAAATTCTTAGGTGAATTCTTGAGCCTGAGAATAGAAAGTGACCTCAGATATCGTCTAGTCGAATGTTCCATTAGACCATGTATGTTCTCTGTATGTTGTGAATGAAAAACTTTGAGCCTATATTGGTCTTGTGTTTTTCCTCTCTTGATCATTAGTAACTAATTCTACTTTGATGATCTGAATGTTTTAAGAGTCACAGCAAAATAAGAACATTTGAGTTTAAATTCATTGAAAATTATAATCAGCTTCTCTCCTCTGAAACAATCTCCCTTTTCTTGCCCAATCAAATAGCAGCGAGTCATAAAGCAGTTCAGATATGAGACCTGCTATCATAGATTTCTCTTTTACTACTTTAGTGCTAGCAGGCTAAGGGTTAATTTGTTATACAGAACATTCCCCTAAACCTCTTTGTATTTTTAAATGTGCTTTTATTGGTGCATTATAGTCTCACATCACAATGAGAATCAAGTTGACAATAACATACATGCACACAGCACTTGGTACCCCACTCCCCCGCCTCTCCTTTCCTTCCCCTCCCAATACAGAGTACTGAGATTGACGTTGGTATATTCTCATATGTACACATGGTTGATGGTAGTAATTCCATTAATGAACTTTGTTCTTCCCCTTCTCCTTCCCTTAGACTACTTCCCTGGATCCACTGAGGCTTCTCCACCCTTGTCTGGAGTCCCTCTTGTGTCCCAACTACTCCCTAGCTTGTGCATATTAGAGAAAACATATGACCCTTCTCTTTCTGTGATTGGCTAATCTCACTTAACATAATGTTCTTCAGGTCCTTCCATTTTCTTGTAAATGATATTGTTTTGTTCTTCTTTATTGCTGAGTAGAATTCCATTGTATGTATTTCTCATAGTTTTGTAATCCATTCATCTGTTGATGGACACCTAGGTTGGTTCCATGGTTTGGCCACTGTGAATTGTGCTGCCATGAACATTGGTATGCTTGTATTACTGTAGTTCTCTGGTTTCAATCCCTTTGGAATGATACCCAATAGTGGTATACCTGATTATATGGTTGATCCATTCTCAGTTTTCTAAGGAATCTCCACACTTATCTCCATAATGGTTGGACTAGTTTGCACTCCTGCCAATAGTGCAGAAGAGAAGAGTTTCTATTTCCCCATATCCTCACCAACATTTATTGTCATTTGACTTCTTAATGATTGCCATTCTGATTGGGGTTAGATGAAATCTCAGAGTAGTTTTGATTTGCATTTTTCTGATTGCTAATGATGTTGAACATTTTTTTCATGTATCTATTGGCCATTTGTATCTCTTCTTTCGTGAGATGTCTATTCAATTTTGTTGCCCATTTCTTGATTGGGTTATTTGTTTCTTTAGTGTAGTCTTTTAAGTTCTTTGTATATCCTAGATATTAGTCCTCTGTCAGAGGGATAGATTGCAAACATCTTCTCCCATTCTGTAGGCTTTATCTTTAGACTCTTGATAGTTTCCTTTGATGTGCAGAAACTTTTTAGTTTAGTACTATCCCACTTATTAATTCTAGTTTTAGTTTCCTGGGCTTTGTGGGTCTTGTTGAGGAAGTTTCTACCTGTGCCTACATGTTGGAGTGTTGAACCTATGCCCTCCTCTAGTGATTTCACAGTCTCTGGTCTAACTTCCAGGTCTTTGATCCATCTTGAGTTGGCTCTTGTGCAGGATGAGAGGTAAGGCCCCATTTTTCTACAGATGGATAACCAGTTTTCCCAACACCATTTGTTGAAAAGACTCTTTTCTCCAACATATGTGTCTGGCACCTTTGTTGAAAATCAATTGGTTATAAGTTTGTGGATTTGTTTCTGTATCTTCTATTTTGGTCTATGTGTCTGTTTTTGTGCCAATGTCATGCTGATATCATTACTATAGCTCTGTAGTATAATTTGAAGTCTGGGATTGTGATACCTCCTGCATGGTTCTTATTGCTGAGGATTGCTTTGGCTATTCTGGGTCTTTTATTTCTCCATATGAAATTAATGACTGATTTTTCTAGGTCTGTGAAGAATGATATTGGTATTTTGATAGGGACTACATTGATTCTGCAGATCACTTTTGGTAGAATGGCCATTTTGATAATATTCATTCTGCCTATCCAAGAACAGGGGAGATCATTCCATCTTCTAAGATCTTCTTCAATTTCTTTCTTCAGTGTTTTATAATTTTCACTGTGGAGGCCTTTTACCTCTTTGGTTAGGTTTATTTCTAGGTATTTGATTGGTTTTGAGGTTATTGTGAATGGAATTGTTTTCTGGATTTCTTTCTCAGTGGATTCATGGTTGGCATATAGGAAAGCTCCTAATTTTTTTTAGGTTGATTTTCTATCCCATTACTTTGCTGAACTTGTTAATCAGCTCTAGTAGAATTTTGGTTGAGTTTTTTGGGTCTTCTAGATATAGGATCATGTCATCTGCAAATAAAGATAATTTTAATTCTTCTTTTCCTATTTGAATCCCTTTGATATCCTTCTCTTGTCTTATTGCTCTGGCAAGAGTTTTGAGGACTGTTGAAAAGGAGAGTTGATAGTGGGCATCCTTGTGTTGTTCCTGATTTTAAAGGGAATTCCCACAATTTTTCCTCATTCAATATGATGTTGGCTTTGGGTTTATTGTATATTGACTTAACGATGTTGAGGTACGATCCTTCTATTCTGATTTTCTATAGAGTTTTTAACATGAATGGGTGTTGGATTTTGTCAAATGCTTTTCCAGCATCTATTGAGATGATCATGTGATTCTTGTTTTTAGTTCGATTTATGTGGTGAATAACATGTATTGTTTTGCTTATGTTGAACCAGCCTTGCTTTCCTGGGATGAAACCAACTTGGTCATGGTGTACAATTTTCTTGATATGATTTTGAATGCACAAGGATAGTATTTTGTTTAGAATTTTTGCATCTATGTTCATCAATGATATTGGTCTGTAATTTTCTTTTCTTGAGGTATCTTTATTTGGCTTTGGTATTAATGTGATGCTGGCCTCAATAGAAGAAATTTGGAAGAATTCCATCTTTTTTCATTTCACAGAATAACTTGTGAAATATTGAGTTTAGTTCTTCTGTAAAGGCTTTGTAGAATTCAGCTGGAAAACTGTCTGAACCTGGGCTTTTCTTTGACGGCAGACTTTTTATTGCTGTTTCTATCTCTTGCTATTGGTTGATTCAGGGTTTCTATATCCTCTTGATTCAATTTAGGTAGGTTGTATGTGTCTAGAAATCTGTCAATTTCTTCCATGTTTTCCAGTTTATTGAAATATAAGTTTTCAAAATAGTTTCTGATGATCCTCTGAATTTCTCCGCTATCTGTGGTGATGTCTCCTTTTTCATTTCTGATTTTAGTAATTTGGGTTGATTCTCTCCTTCTTTTGGTTAAGTTAGCTAGTGGTTTCTCAATATTGTTAATCTTTTCAAAGAACCAGCTTCTCGTTTTGTTGATCCTTTGCATTGTTATTTTATTCTCTATTTCATTGATTTCTGCTCTGATTTTAGTTATCTCCTGCCTTCTACTGGCTTTGGGCTTCAACTGTTCCTGTTTTTATAGGTCCTTAAGGTGTGTCATTAGGTTGTTTATTTGGTGACTTTCTGTTTTTCGTATGTGGGCACTCAGTGCTATAAATTTTCCTCTTAACACTGCCTTCAAAGTGTTAAGAGGTACCCTGTGCTCTATTTTCATTTAATTCCAGGAATATTTTTATTTCTCCCCTTATTTCTTTTCTGATCCAGTTCTCATTCAAGAGAGTATCATTCAGTCTCCATGTACTTATGTGATTACTTTTGGTCTTCCTGTTGTTAATTTCTACTTTCATTCTGTTATGATCTGAGAAGATGCAGGGAATTATATTACATCTTTTGAATTTGCTGGTGCTTGTTTTATGGCCCGGGATGTGTTCTATTTTGGAGAAGGTTTTGTGGGCAGCTGAGAAGAATGTGTATTCATTTGTTGCTGGTAGAAATATTCTATATATGTCTATTAGATCCATTTGGTCTATAGTTTTCTTTAGGTCTGAAGAGTCTTTATTCATCTTTTGCCTGGAGGATTGATCTAGTGCCATGAGTGGTGTGTTGAAATCTCCCAATATTGTTGTATTTGGGTCTATTTGAGACCTTATATCCCACAGACTTTGTTTTATGAATGTGGGTGCACCCACATTTGGGGCATAAAGTTTACTATCATTATATCTTCTTGTTGGATTGTTCCTTTTAAGAAGTGTCCCACTTTGTCTTTTCTGATGTGTTTTAGCTTAAAGTCTGTTTTGTCGGATATAAGTGTTGCTACCCCTGCTTGTTTTCAATCTCCATTTGCATGGTATATCTTTTTCCATTTAGCATATGGATATCTTTGGCTAGAAGGTGAGTTTCTTGTAAGCAGCATATAGTTGGGTTATGTTTTAAATCCACCTTGCCAGTCTCTGTCTTTTTATTGGGGAGTTAAGTCCTGTGACATTCAATGTTATTATTGAGATATGATTTTTGTTTCCTGTCATTTTGAATTCTATTTTATGTTTGATGTAGTGTCATATCACCTTACTTAGTTGCCCACCTGGTGGAGTTCACCTCTTCTCTGGTTCTGGAATTTGCTTCTTTTTTCTTCTTTGTGTTTTATTTCTTTTAGTATTTTCTCTAATGCTGGCTTGGTCCTCATGAATTCTTTAAGGTTTTGCTTGTCTTGGAATGTTTTTATTTCTCCATAAATTTTGAATGAAACTTTGCTGGATATATCAGTCTTGGTTGGAAGTTGTTTTCTTCCAGGATCTGGAGTACTTCATACCAATCACTTCTAGCATTCATGAGTTGGGTTGAGACGTTTGGAGTGATTTTTATTGTTTTTCCCCTGTATGTCACCCATTTTTTTTGTTCTTGCTGCTTTTAAGATTCTTTCCTTGGCCTCTATGTTAGTAATTTTGATTATTATGTGGTGTGGGGAGGTCCTTCTTTGGTCCTGTCTTAACAGTGTTCTGTATGTCTCCTGTATGTGAATGTCCAAGTCTTTTTCTATGTTTGGATAAGTCTCTGAAATTATTTTTCTGAGGAGGTTTCTGATACCCTTGGTCTGTGCTTCTAAACCTTCTTCAATGCCTTTTCTCCTTAGATCAGGACATCTTATATTGCCTGGATTTCTTGGATGGTTAGGGTGTGTTGTTGTAATATCCTCTGTATATCTTTGACTGTGTCTTCAGTTTTGAATGAACTGTCTTTCAGGAGTAATACCTGTTTTCCATGTGGTAGAGCCTGCCAGAGTTGGTTTCTATTGCCGTCTTCAATTCTTTTATTGACTCCTTTATTTCATTCAAAGTTTCTTTCTGGTTCTTTCTTTGAGCCTCAATTTCCTCCTTCATCTCCTGTATGCTTTCTTTGAGGCCTTTCATCATTCTGAATATCATAATTTGGAATTCTCTGTCTTGCATTTCCTGCAGATCAGTATCAGTAGTCTCCCTTGTTGTTGCATTGTGAGAGTTTCTTGTTTCCTCACTGTTCTTCATTCTCATATTTTTGGTGTTCTCAATTTTGTGTTCCTGTTGTCTTGGCATCTTTTTCCTTTTTGTGTGTAAGACCTGTGTCTATTTGTTATCCCTGTATAATAAGGTCTATGCTGGGTGTTATACATTTGTCTATACCCAATCTGACTCATAGAACCAATCTCTTGGGTTTGTCCCTCAGAACTTCTTCAGATAGATATAGTTCTTAGTGTAGGCAAAGAGGAGTCTCTGATTTGCTGGCGGCTGCTGTGCTTTCCAGGCCCAAACTCTGCTGGGCTAGAGACTGTGATATTCTGTTCAGAGCCTACAGCCTGCTGGTTAGGATTTAATGCCCGACATCCCCCACTGCTGCTCTGCTGATTGCGAGCCCTTGATACAACAGAGCACTGAACTATGGCCTCTGTGGACAGTGGGCTTAGGCTCAGCAAAGTTGGTGATTGCTATGTTCTGAGCTTGTGGCCCGGCTTGCTGTGCTTTGGTGGCCCCTTGTATACCACCCCTGATCTGCTTGTTAAGATCATGCAAGGTACTGTCATTTACTGGCATTCATGCATGCTAAGTATAAACTCTTCTGGTGGTGAGAGTGTCCAGTTCCCAGCCTGAACTATGATCGAGTAGGGCCCTACCAGGCCTCTGGTCTCTTGGTCTCCAGGTGTGGCCTGAGTAGGATGACACTACTGTTACTCTCTGCCCACTGATCAGGGTCTAGTGGGGAGAAATTGTACAGTTCCGAGTCTTGGGTTTGGGTGGCTCAGTCCTCTTGGTCCCTCAGGAACCTCTGCTGTTCTGGCCACTGCAGTCACATGTGCCGTCTCTGGTCTCTGTTGGTGCTTGCAGCACCCAAATGCAGCCAGGTACAAGTTTGTTGCTTTCCAAGCTAATACTTCAGTAAGATGAGTTATTTCCCCCACCCAGCACAGCTGGATACCCAATGTTGGTCCCTGGGCACAATGGGCTCTGTGCACTGTGGGCTGTGGTTCCCTCCCATCCAAATGTCTCTAGGGGCTTTCTGCCTGTTTGCTTCTATGTCGTGTCCAATTGTAGCCCCTACCCCACCTCTGAACAGGTGATTTGCAAAGTCTTAGGCCCATGCGAGTCTATTTCCTTGCCACACATGCTTCTGTTTCCTGTGGGCACCCATGGTGGTCTCCCACTGGGACAGTCTTCTGCTGGGACAACCCTGTAACTTACAATCCTACTTCTGGGACAATAAGCTGCTGGGACAACCCCATGCTGAGATGGCCCGAGACGAATTCACAATAGGCCACTGGGGAACTCAGGTGCTTGGCCTCCATGATGCTCGGGTGCAACCAGGTCCCTTGGGCTCTGGGACATTTGGCTGCCTGGGTGAACTCACGCTAGGACAGTGGCTGAGACGAACTCACAGTGTGCCATTGGGACGTCCCTGCAACTCACAGAGTTCTGCTCCAGCTCCCTGCCCTGAATCGCTGATGGAGGAAGTGGGCTATGCCGTAGCCACAGCTGCAGGGTTCCAGGGAAATGGATCCTTTCCGATCCTGCCATCATGGGGTTGTGGGATTCTGTGGGATTCTGTGGTTGGTAGTCTCTATGTCTGTGAATTCAATCTCAGGTTGCTGGTTATTGGTTTATGGTTCTTCTCTGGATGTGAAATGTTATTCAGTTTGGAGCCCCTGAGGCGATTTTGAGACAGGCTCATCTAGGGGTCCCTACTCTATCACCATCTTGGATCTCTATCCTCTTTGTATTTTTTAAAATAATAGAGAATAAAATAGAAGAAACACATTTGTTCTTTGTCATGAATATAAGAGTGTTTATGCTCAAATTCTTTTAATGTCTCTTTTTTTTCCCTCTGTGTTATTCATATTTGATAATTCCTCTTGATCTTCAAATTCACTTGCTCTTTTCTTTCACATTTCCATTCAGCAATTAAGTATATCCAATGAATTTTTTCAGATATTGTATTTTTTCAGTTCTAGACTTTTAATTTGGATTTATTTATTTATTGTATTTCTCTAAGGATATTTCCTGTCTTTTAATTCATTATGTGTATCATTTAGGATAGTTAGAATCATGTTAAATTACTTGTCAAACAGCCAACTGTCAAGTAATTATAGCAGGAAGCCTATTTATTAGTTTGCTAGCAACTTCAGTATCTAATTTGATTAGCAAAATCTTAATTACATAGAAAGAGTATATAAGCAAGATCAGAAATTTGTTGAAATGCTAACAGAAGTTATTTCTGTGTAGATGGTTTAAAGGAAGGAATTGATACTGTCATCTCTTTACTGGTAGGAAAACAGACTTGAGCTCATGATCCTTAGACCAAAGCCAGAATGAAAGGGCACTAAATCAGAGTTAGGGTGCAGACTATGGGAAAACGGAACACATCAGCACTGTTTACTTTTTCTAACACTAACTCTCATCTCTACTATTCTTTTCTTTCCTTTCCTTCTTCGAACCCTGCAAATTGATAGCGTTTAAAAATGTGCTATCATTTTAGTAGGTATTTTAGGGTTCTCAGAGAGAGCACAGACACTGTCCTGGGCTCAGAGGACGTAGCACTGAAGAAGACACAGAGTTCCCCGCTCTCCTGAGCTTATGTTCTGGTGGGGGTAGTTAATACAGAAATGTGAACAAGTAGAAACACGGGACAATTTCAGGGAATATTAAGTCCTAAGAATAAAACAGAATGGAGAGATGTGACAAAGTGCAACACATGAGGGGTGGGCTGGATGATGATGACTTCAGAAAGGTGAAAAGGGAGGTACATCTGAGGTGGTGACATGCAATGGAAGCTAAAAGGACAAGTAGGAAGTTGTTCTGGAAACATTAAGTTCTGGAAACACAAATTAAATCAATGCCGTGTCTTACAATGCAAGCAAGAAAAAAATGTGTCAGTTTAATTGTCTTAAGGAAATACACCAAGATACCCACGGTGGTTTCTCCGGATGTACATTACAATCTAGGAATACATTTGTCACTGTATAGTTTCTCCATATTTTTAACAATGAGAAAAATATGTGAAAAAAAATTTAAAAAGGGCTGGGACAAGACACACATCAGTTTGCGGTAATGTTTTCCTAGCATGAGTGAAGACCTAGGTTTGAATTCCAACACTACGAAAAAAAACCAAAAAACCTCAAGATACATATAAAGGGGGATGTACACAACACTTAGCAAAAAGTAATATTACATCTTTGTGTGTGCCATTTACCAATGAGCTCTCAGCTACTGAGCATTGGAGAGGGATTACCAAGTGTATCTGAGAGGGTTTCCAAAGAAAAACCATGCCAGCTGGGAAGCCTGTGGTTGGGAAAGGACACGGAGGTCAACTGGGCCCTGTAGAACTCAGTGCTGAATCCAGACTCATTCCTGCTTCCAGGGCTGGCTGCCGCTACACTGAGCCCCCCAAGGCAAATGCTGCTTTCTTGAGGGTCCTGGTTTCAGGAAATTCTATTGGCAATGTAGAAAGGAGATCAGAGAGATAGGGTACTTCCAGAGGGAGGCTTGTTGGAGGAAGAGGCCTATTGACTAAGACTTTGGTTACTCTCTGGTGTCATGATATGTGCCAAAATAGTTTAACCATGAACCAATAGTTTAAAAAAAACTGATTTGTCTTTAGCTTAAACCTTCTCTCTTTAAAGGAAATCTAATGAAAGAAAACACATTTTTCTAACCAACCAAAGCTTGTGCTATGCAAATAATTCTTGTGTCTTCCTTTTTAATTTTACATTTTGCCTCTAATTCTAGGAGTGCCCTAAGACTAAATTGGAAAAATAAGACAGACATCAATTTGAAGTTCATGTTTGACTAGGGTTTAAGAAAAAAAAATGTAAGAGATTTGAGCTTAAGTCTAAATTGAGATAAAGAAGGCCCACCATTTCAATAAAGAGGTGAAATCATTCTTCTGATAAATCATTCTGATAAAAATCAGGTTTTTAGTCTTTTTTACCCTCAGCATGTTCACTCTGATAGAAAATAGGTTGATGATCTCAAACAGTTAACCCCAATTTTTTTTGGGGGTGGTACTGAGGATTGAACCCAGGGGCATTCTACCTCTGAGTTAAACTCCCAGCCCTATTTTATTTTTTATTTTGAAACAGGGTCTCGTTAAGTTGCTGAGGCTGTCTGTGAACCTGTGATCCTCCTGTCTCAGCCTCCCAAGTACCGGGATTACAAGCATGTGCTGCCACACCCAGCTCTAACCCCAATTTCTATATACTGCTCTCTGTGTGCCGCAAAGCTTTGGAAATGAGCAAAGCAGATGACCTGGAACAGGCAGAGAACAGCAACTAGGACGGCTTAGTGTGCACATCTTTAGACATGGTGGTCCAAGAAAAGTGGTTGATGTTCTCTGAGGACATCCTAGTTCACTGGCTGCACTGAAAGGACTTGTGTGACCATTACACAATGGCCTTGGATGATAACCCACGGGCCCACAGTGGCCTTGTGGACATACTTGGCCCGGTCTTCTCTCTCTCTTTTTGTCTTTAATTGCTCTAACATTTAAACATTGGAAGGGTAATCCAGGTTTCTGGATTTTTGTTTTTTAATTGGAAGATCTGGCAACTCTAGGCGTACATTCTTATGTAGTCATACTTGGCAGGAACGAGTAGTGGCTGCCCTCAATGGCATGCAATTCCCACCTGAACCCTGGCCTTCATTTAATGTGATTTTATAGGCAGTTTTGTTTGCTCCCTCTGCTGGAGCTAAGGCTGGACCAAAATAGTGTTGTGCACTGTGGCTCGCAATGCCTGTTACATAAGCATAGAAGACTTAGCTGTGGCCAGCTGGAATGGCCAACTTCATGTATATGTCAACGTGATGTCTGCTTTCTGAGCAAGAAAGACATTGTTTGCTCCCACTGGAAAGCTGAGAGCAAAGATTTTTCAAACACTTGAGAATGACCCTGAGGTGGGAGAATAAGCTATAGATCAATGGAAAGAAAGCATGGGAGACATGTCATTTAATTCTGTGTGTTTCTTCCTTTTCTTAAGGACATTTTTGTTCTCCAGTGTATACCCCTTGGGGGATTTAAGAAGGAGTATTTGGGAGGGAGGGTCATGGGAGAGTCACAGGTTTTAATGAGAGGACTTTTTATTTTTTAAACTTAGTCAAGTAGCAGAGATTGTATTCTAACCAAATTTCCTGATCTTTTTCAGATCTGGGCTGGGCAAGTGGCCCAGAGTAAGGCAGGCAATTGTCAAGGGTGGGGATAATTCATACACTAAGGAGTGTGGAAAAGATGATCCCAAACTTTGAAAAAGCTAGCATTAACCCACACTAGGAAATAGCCCCAAACGAGTCCATTCCCTACCTCTGCTCCTCGTGCTCCACTCCAAGTGTATTGCACCCTGTTTGCATGGTATACGTGGGGCTTTCTAAAGGAGTTTATGTCTAAGCAGAGTAATGGGGCCTTATAACTTGTCAGATGCCTGGTTGAAAACTACTAAGTATGAGATTTTATAAAGCAAAAGAATCTTTCACACAAGCACAGAGTCTCCTCTCCTTTATTTGTATTATTCAATAAAGCAACATTTCTTGGCTCTCAAAACACAGCACAATGTTTTTGTTTGTTTGCTTATTTTTTGGCCACAGTGGGGATTGAACTCAGAGTCTCATACTTGCTGGGCAAGTCCACTATCACTGAGCTATATTCTCAGCCTCTTTTAAAAAAATTTATTATCATACAGGTTATCACCAATTGTCCAGGCTGACCTAAAATTCGTTATCCACCTACCTCAACCTCCTGAGTAGCTGGGATTACAGGTGTGCACTGCCACGCCTGGCTACACCCCAAGTTTTGAGCAGATGTGGGGTAGGCCTTGACATGGGCCAGAACTACCTGCTTCAATTTCTCATGGAAAGGAAGACCCTAAAGAACACAGAGCTTGCAAACAGGCCTTTTAATTTTTCTAGGAGAGCTAGTTGGCAAGTAGAGGTACCTCTTCGCTTCCTTTAAAAGATTCCTGTACTTGCTTCATTCAGAGTGGCAGGTGGTCAATAATTACTAGCATTTCTATTGATCACCTAGTTACATGTTTAGGGATAAATTTTATCAGTCAATAGCAAAGTATGTTATCTCTGAAGGAAGTCATGAATGAGTTATAGAGAGAAGTATACTATAAGGCTAGAAACTTTTTTGTAGTAATTACATAATTAAAAACCCTATAAACATTTCCTTAAGCCAACAATAGACCATGAAAGTTCCACTCATTCAGTAATCAACAAATATTTACTATCTTCTTTACTTCTAGACTTGGGGAAGACATTGGTGACCACGATAGTTTTGCCATTAAGAAGCTTAACCTCTAGTGGGGGAAGAGATTGATGGAAGGGAAGTGGAGATGGAAACTGAAAAACCCAAGAAGAAAATACAACAGACGCAGGACAGGGAGGTGACTGGAAGAGTGGGATGCTCAGATTAAGTGCTGAGGAAAGACCTCTGCAATAAGATGACATTTGAATTTAATCCTGAATGGGGAGCAAAAAACAGTCAGGACCAAAGTCAAATAAAGCATTCTGAGAAAAAAGAAAAACAAATGCAAAAGCCCTGAAATTGGAATGTGTATGGGAAGAAAGTTTAGCAGATAAACACAAAGAAGACTAGAGGGGCTGGCATGGCGAGTGGTACAACATAGTCAAGAAGGTAGACAGGGCCCAGGTCATATAAAGAAGCCTGCAGATTGTTGTTTTTTATTTTATTTTATTTTTTCACATTAGAAGGATCATCTTTTGGGAACTCTAGACCAGGGCTGGCAAAGTACAGCCTACAAGCTAAATCTGGCCCACTGTCTGTTTTTGTAAATAAAGTTTTATTGGAACACAGCCGGGCCCATTCATTTATGCATTGTGTATGACTGCTTTTGCATTACAATGGCAGAAGTATGTGGTTGTAACAGGTACCATATGACCCATAAAACGGAGAATATCTAATATCTGGCCCTTTACAAAAAAAGGTTTATTAATCCTTGCTTTAGAACATGCATTCCTGATGGACATTTGGTATGGGAAACTGTTCTAAGTCTAAAAAATATTAGCTTAAGAATTTATAGCTTCTTCCTTGCTTTGGCAGAAGACTGCCTTTCTTGAGGGAATTGAAGACAGTGACCTCGGTGCCCCTTTGCTATCCAAGCTTTGTCCTTCTGTTTTACTGCACCTTTTGCTTGCTTTGCTTAAGGGTAGAGAAACTGAAGACAGCAACCTCTGCTGCACCTGCAAAACTGCCAGATAACAACTTATCTTCTAAAGCATTCTTAACCCAATGCTCTACTTCTTAGCCAGAGACAATTAATGATTTGATGACCCAGCCTTAATGCTGTAGACCTGTAATAAAAGGAAGAGCTGAGTTTCACTCAGGGAGTTTGGCTCTCTTGCCTTCTCCCCTCTCACCTCTTCAAGACCAGCAATAAAGTCTCAAGAGCATTTATTTCATCGCATAGTCCCGTGCCTTGCTTGTTACAGAGCCCAGTAGTTTGGATGTTGCATTTGGTTTATGCAGAGCTGCCTACCATTTAGCTTCACTTTCTCAAAAGACATTAGATATGATTGCCAGGACAAGAATATTTAAGAAAATATAAGCTTGCCTTTAAACAAGGACCAGAGCCACTTTTATCAGGGGATCAAGTAAATTGGCCCCTGTAAGATTGCTTAATCATAGCAAGATTTTATTTTACCTAGCAAGAAATCTATAACAAGTTTGAATATTTCAGTGGTACAACAACATTGCCATCAAGGACCCAGGCACTTACTACCTATAGCTCTGCTTCCCTCAAGGTGCAGAAGAGCTGCAGGGTTCACTCCTTGTGGTTGCAAGACAGCTGCACAATGGTTATAGAAGTTAATGCAGACAAGCTGCAGGATGTGTAGTGACAGAATAGGTTGGGCATTTCCTCCCACAGGCAAAATTCCTCATGGCCCATGGTGTCCATCTGCTTCTATCTCTTTGGCTAGATTCGCCTGCATGTATACCAGTGTCTGCTTAGACTGACTTTTATCACCTGGGAGCCTGCACACATAGCCATGGAGAATGAACACCTCAAAAAAGTCATCAAGAGGAGCAAGTGGGAAAGGCCAAGAGCAGGACAGCCAAGGGTGTTTGCTACAGGGTATAATCTTTGTAAAATAGTCTTATGTCTGTTTCTGAATACTCGGAGAATAAATGTGAAAAGCAGAGGTCAGCAGAGAAACAGGAACTGCAAATCTGCCCACTGAACTGTGGGCTGTTGATGGTGGAATATGGTCCATTCCATAGTTGTTCTTTTAGTCAATGCAAATATCATCTATTGCTCTTACAACAAGTTGAGTAACTCATTCTCACATGTGAATAAATGTTCTCAAGGCAACATCTACAATATACTTGGCCTCTCTAGTGAGTCATTTTCCCAAACAGCTATCTCCAGAGCATGAAGAAACCACAATTGTTTGAACATGGACTTGCTTTAATTGAGTTTTGCAAGTAGGGGCTTGCTACCATATTGGGCTCACCTTGGGTTCCCAAGCAGGTTCTTCCCAAACCCATTTCTAATTATTTACCTCCAGCTGGCTAGAAACCATGACCTCTTTTAGTTGTCTGCTTCAGGGTTTATTATTTTGTTTTGAAAGGGAATCCCCAGTGGGAAAAAGTATACTTGTTTATTGGGGTTTATGTCTATTCCAAACATATTTAGCATGCCTAGTACCTGGTCATGGAGGAACTTACATCCTGGTTCTTAAGAAGCTGGATTAGTTATTGTGTTAATGGAATTTTCTGTGACATCTGTAAAATTACTGTAGAGAGAAAAATGTAAAGGTCAGGGGAGTTGAAATGCAGCCAAGACTACCCAGAACTGTCTTGAGGATTGAGTCTTGTTTTAGATAAATGTATCAAATACTTGAGTTTGTATTTTATTTTGCTTTGAATAGGAGCAATTATATGACAGGGAATGATTAAAGTCCTGTAACATTTGCAGAAGTCTGGTCAAAGCCAAGTCATTTAGATTTTGAGACTAGGTCACCTGAATTGAGTTGACTTCTGCAAAGTGTACAGCGATGGCCAACCGCCCAAGACTAATTCTATGATTTCCAATCTATGCAGATAAATTCTTCTTTTTGGCCTCAGTAGCCATCGTTCCCATCCTCTTTCATTCCTCCATTTATTTACTTCTCCTATCATGAGAAGACCTTTTAAGTATTAAGCTCTATATTTGGCACCAAATAAGACATTCATTAAGTACCTTTTATGAGCCAGGTGATAAAGACCCAGTCCTTGCCCTCAAGGATCTCACAGTCTAGTGGGGAAAACTAGTACCTAAACAAGCCGCAGTAACACAGTAAGATGAAGTTTACAGGCATGGACAGAATTGGGTCACGGTTAACAGCATGACTTCGAGTGCCAGATTTTGGACTTCAGTTGTGTGACTTTGAGTGAGTTTACTGAACAAAGCTTCAGGTTCCTTATTGTAAAGTAGGGATAGTGCTAGGGTGTATAACACTATTACTGCTAAAGAAGATAATGCCTCTAAAGTTGTTGCTAGCACAACTTGGTACACAGTAAATGTTCAATAACTGTTCTTGTTATATGCTGAAACAGAGGTGAACCTTGCAGAGAGCAGGACGGTTAGGTACCTTAGTGGCTTGCAAACCAAATTCTATAACTTAATGTTCTGTGTGCAAGTTACTTCCCTGTGCTTTGGATTTCTGTTCTGTAAAATGGAGATAATACCAACATTTACTTTTGTCCCTACTCCTATCCTCATAAATTGGGGCATAGACATGGCAGCTCTCCATGGGGTGATCCACAGGGAAAGAATTACTATAAGACTTAAACGATGTGAAACACATCCATGACTGCCATGTACAGACTCGGTAAACGTCACTGATATTAATATAACTGCTGCTGCTACGAAAGCAACAGAGACAACGGTAAATGTCACCTATACTAATATAACTGCTGCAGCTACTAAAGCAACAAAGACAACAGTTGGTAGAACCAGAGAACACTTTGTAGAGAGGTGACACATGTGAATGTGTGTCCTTGGTTGCCAGGGGCAGGGGTCAAAACCATTGTGACTGTGTAAACAATTCTGCACCTGCACCTGTTTTCTGGGTCGTAGATCCATGGCATCTCGTGTGTGTAGTTTGGACAGAACATTAGATTATGGAAAATGTGAGAGTTGCACCCTCTGTATTTTCATCAGACAGTACCGGGTGTGACAAGTCCAGGCTTCTGTCTTCTGCCCACATAAGTTGGCCAAACTTCCCTGGATGTTTTTGTCAACAACTTCAGATACATCGAGGTGAGAATTCTGCTCTACCTTGACCACTACTATCGTCTCTCCCATCCCCTGAATTTATGCTTCCTCACAATTCTCTATAATTGTAGTCTTTAGTCTGTGGACAGCTTTGTGTGCTGGTGGAAATTCTAGGAAATGGGTGTGAAGAGAGCAAATGACAGATGAGTGAGATGTCATGAGAAGCCCACAGACGCTGTCATGCTCTCTGGACCCCCATGGCCTGACAGGC
Source organism: Glis glis (assembly GCA_004027185.1). NCBI lineage: Eukaryota > Metazoa > Chordata > Mammalia > Rodentia > Gliridae > Glis > Glis glis. The sequence continues at coordinate 55,554 of PVJS01004476.1, forward strand.
AAATAGTTTTTCTTACCATACTTGTTGCTTGGCAGTGTTCTTTTAGAAATAACACCCACATTTTTCTCCAAGGGAATAATTCTCTACTCTCATAGTAAACACTTCAGCAGAATTGACCCCATGTAAGTGGCTCACTAGGGTGCATGCCTGGCCCAGGCCTAACCCTACTAGAGAGTTGGCTTCTAATAGCCCAGGTGATTGGTTTAGTGAGGGGCATTGGCTCAGTTCAGGCCAACAATGGTCAGGCAAGGGATTCTGGCCCTTCCTTCAAGGTTGTGCATTACCCTAGAAAGATGTAAGCCTGATGCTTCCAGAGAGCACAATGGTGTACCTAAGAATGAAACAGACTTAGTGGAAGGCAGAGGAGAGAGAAGAGCAAGGCCTGGTGACTTCATGTAAGCTCCTGAAACCTCCCACACCTTGGGCTTTTCATTGATCTGAGCCAATGAATTCATCTTTTTGTTTTAGTTTGTTTTGTATTTAGTTTTCTGTTTCTTGCAACTAGCAGAATCCCAATGCACTCACAGACAGCATTTTTGACCTGCAGAGACTGGTGAGATGCACTTACTGAGCTATCAAGAGATACTTCTTGGCCAACCAAACCTCTCAGAATATAGCAGACAAATGTCCCAAACCACTTTGGCAGCTCAAGGGAGAAGAACAAAAGAAGCACTGGCAAATACTCCACTACTAATTACAAGCCTGAACCTGAGGCTACTCAGTGAATTGCCTTTGTGTCTCTCTCTATTTGTATCTCCATAAATTGGAGCATAGACAAGGCCCTCCCCGAGATGATCCACAGAGAAAGGCAATCCAAGGACTCACACAGGTATTGATTGATTCAGGCTACATACTGTCCCTGGAAAGCAGCCTGTGCACCGGACTTTGTACCCAGAGAATGAACCGTTTTGGGGAAACTTATGCTGAGTTCTTTTACAATTAAGCAATCATCCTTAATTTTTATTCTCAAGTCCAACCTGGACTGTTCCCTATTGGCCTTTCTGAAAATGAGGAGAAATGGTCTGGCTTTAGGCTTGTTTCTAGAATCAGTGTCAAACTTTACTGTGTTGTATATTCTAAGACATCTTGTCTCAGATCACTGCTCATTATTTGTGGGGGGGAGAAGGGGAGTGGGAGAGCAATAGTGGCAATAAAAATAGCATCAGTCATGTGCTGAGTAGTTAGTTTGCACTTGGCAAATACATATGACATATATTACATGCATTCATATACATGATTTTTATAACAAGGGTAGGTATGATTATTATCCCCATTGGACAGATGGGGAAAACGAGCCCAAGGTAACAAACAGCTAGCATTTCTGCAGGGATGGTCGAGGAGTTAACTCCAAAGTCCTTCAACACTACTCTAGCTTTTTGACATGTACCTTTATAATAAGGCAAATGAAAATGCCCACTATTTGCTTAATATACTACTAGCAAAAGCAGGAATTGTAGAAACTTAAATTTTCTACTCTTAGAAAATGTACATTTTAGGGGAACACCAAAACTTCATATGAAAGTCAATTAGAAAAAGTTATAAAATGGTCCATTATTTAATCTAAATTGTGAAGGAATATAGAAAATTAGAAAATAGAACTTTCATGATGGGGTAGCTTTGGGTATGCTGTGGAGGGGGTTAGGAGTCTGGGATGTTTTAGTCACTGGATTATTTAAAAAAATATCTCCAATGATTGGAAGCTAACTGAAGATAGATGTGTCACTTATTTTTTTAGTTTTTATTTTTCCCAGCCCTTGTTAGCAGCTTATACAACCTAATGCACATAACAAACAATACATAGATAAATACTGGTTGGCCCAATGAGATAATTACATACAACTGTGGACTTGTGGATTCTAAAGGCTGTTGACTAGCAGAAAAAAGGAGAGATTTAAAAGACCAAGCAGATAATGAGTTCAAGATAATGGGTTATATTTTTTCCTTTCTTTAAACATAAAGATCTATGGGATATGACTTCAGTGAGTCAGCTTAGAATTAATAAGAATGGTCCATATACTTTGAATACCATTCTTGGGACAGAAAAATATTTTTAAAAGTTTTGGTTTAGTGATGATGATTTAAATGGTAATGAATTCTTTATAAAAGGGATGCAACCTGCTAAATATCTCTGGCTTGAAGTACCAGCCCTGCTAAGCCTCCCCTTTTGCTTTGAAGTTATGAGTGATCGCAAAATTATTCTTGAAGTGATGTTATTCAAGGCCAGCAGGTACCAAATAATTAAATGTGCCAGGGTAAAGCTACAGAAGCAAGCCCAGTGGGGCAGCAGTTAGGTAGTACATGGTTCTATCATGTTTGCTGAAGGGGATGCCACAGAATTACTAAAAGTAGATGGCTAAGCCCTGTTCTCAGAGCAAATTCTCACTTTCTCTTCATCTCAGTATGCATGCCTGTTAAATGGGCTCCTGAGAAGGATACTTTCCCAGTATAGGCAGGGCTAGCACACTAGCCTCGGCTTTTCAGTCTCTTCACCTGTTGAGGAGTAGCTTTGTTTCAGATGAAACTGAGAGTCTGGGAGAAGTTTACATTGTGGTTTCCAAGCTGTGTAATATGGCTTAAGAGTTGTAGTTGTATGGCCTCTTGGGAAATATGTGTGGTTAAGTGGGTGTTTGCTTGGTGTGTGCAGTTGCTCAGTTATGTGTCAGAGTGATGCCCTGGTCATACATGCATGGTGCTGTTTAGCTCTTTTTTGATGGATCTGTGATGAGGATTTAAAATAAGTATATGAAGGGACTGAGTTTTTGAGAGTCTTTAATCTTGTGATTATATGTTTTCATGCTATGGCCTTAAGTTAAACACCAGAAGAACATTATCAACAGCTGCTCCTTGGTGTATATACCCTAAATAATGGTTCTGAGATTTGGGTAGTTAGGTAAAACTGGACATTTTTATTGATAGGCTCAGCTTCATTCAAATGACAAGGGGTATTGGGAAGGATTGTTTAAAAAAATGTAAAAACATCATGTCTCACTTTGGATAAATTGTAAACTCCATGAGGATAGGGACCATAGCTGTGTACATTGGCGGTTGTTAAACTAAGGCCTGGCGGCCAAGCCCCATGCTTTTGTATGACCTATAAGCTAAGAATGGTTTTACATTTTAAATGGTAACATTTGAGCCGGGGCGTGGTGGTGCATGTTTGTAATCCCAGTACTTGGGAGGCTGACACAGGAAGATCAGAAGTTCTTGGCCAGCCTCAGCAACTTAGTGAGCCCCTTTCCAACTTAGTGAGACTCTGTTTCAAAATATAGAATAAAACAGGGCTGGGGGTATAGCTTGGAGATAGAATGCCCTTGGGTTCAAGCCCCAGTACCACAAAACAAATGGTAACATTTGATATGGGTATATTTAGTCCCTATTTAATATCCTTGAATTTACATCTTGGCTTGTGAAGTCTGAAATATTTACTATTTGACCCTTAAGAAGTTTGACAAACTCCTTATTTAGATCATCATTTTAACTTGAAGGCCTAGTACAATGTCTGATATAAGTATTAGGATGAAATAAATATTTGTTTAATTGAATTATCCAGAATTCTGAGTATTGACTGTGGGTGGTAGGTACTATGTGACTTTATTTTAGGAATGAATATGCTGACTTGGTCAGCTGACTAAAATGGAACCATTTAGAGGTCACTCAGGGGTCAATGTGTTTGATTTCTGCATTGGTTAGTTGATTCCCTTTGTTCATCATAATCTTTAGCCACTAAGCCAGCTTTCTTGCAATTAGGAGCTCCGTCTCAGTTTGTCTCTTGCTGGTCCTGCTATTTGCTGGTATTGAATTTTGCTGCTCATAGTGAGGATAGCAGACAGTATTTCCTGCATACTTGTTAGAAACACATCTCAGCCTCCACCTAGAACTTTTTTTTTTGCGGTACCGGGGGTTGAACGCAGGGGTGTTCTACCTCCGCGCTACGCCCCTGGCTCTATTTTTTATACTTTATTTTGAAACCGAGTCTCACTAAGTTGCAGAGGGCCTCACTAAGTAGAGAGAGAGAGAGAGAGAGAGACAGGGAGAGAGAGAGCGAGAGAGCTGAGGCTGGCCACGAACCCGGATCCTCTGGTCTCCGCCTCCCAAAGTACTGGGATTATAAGCGTGCGCCACCACGCCCGGCCCACCTAGAACTTTTGAATCTGAATTTGCTTATTAACATGGTCTCCAGATAATCAGTATGCTAAAGTTGGAGGGACACTAGTGTAGTGGACATTGGTGGTGTCTAGCCAGAACCCTGCCATATTTCCTCCTTCACAGCAGAACACTGATTTGGTTATGTTGATTCAACCCTCCAACACAGCCCACATGGCTTGGGAAAATGACCCCAGTATAGATGTTGCCTGATGGGCCCAAGGGTTTTCTCAAGTCAATGGAAGGAAAGACCACGTGACCCGATGTGGTCAGTACTGACTTGGCCTACTGATACATTGAAGAAGCTTCCTATAAGCTCTTGAGCAAAATCATTCAGAACATCATTGTGCATGAATGAGAGGCCTAGAATTGCTTCAGATGAAGCCAAAAAGAAAGGGTTGGTGCCAAGGTATCACAGTAAATGGTGCTCCTGGGCCAAACCTACCCTGGCCCTCCTGTCAAATGAACTAGCAAGGTCTCCATAAAATAGTAACTACTTATTACCTGCTTATTATATGAGTTTTATGGATTGCATCATGTTGTCTTTAAAATAACTTGTGAAAAAGGAATACTACCCGTTTGCAGTTAAGGAAACTGAGGCTCAATGATTAAAAAAATAAAAAGCTTACTGCTAGTAAAAGGCAGAGCTATTATCCACACTCCGATTCTACCTGAAAGTCGATTCTCTGCTGGTAATCATTGCTCTATAGTGATGTTTTCAACTACCTACCACCACATTGCACTTGACACTACATATTATGCCCAGAAGCATAGGCCTTTTATTTTAATGTTTTTATTGTACTTTAAAAAGATGGAAGAAACAAAATAATTTTTCCTTGTATTCTTAGTTATGAACCTATAGTATTAGGAGTACTCTCTTTTATCACACAATCTACACAAGATCTTTATTTTTTATTTTTTAAACACAAAGATAAAATATATATTATTTTAAAAATAGGTGCAGATCAGCGAGGCATGGTGACACATGCCTGTAATCCTAGCACTTGGGAGGCTAAGACAGTTGGATCATAGGTTCAAGGCCAGCCTCAACAACTTAGTGAGGCTCTTAGCAACCGAGTGAGACTCTATTTCAAAATAAAAAATAAGATAGGGTTGGGGGTGTAGCTCAGAGGTAAAGTTCTCAGGGTTTAATCGCCAGTACCCCCCCACACACAGGTAGAATTATACAGATCTTAACTTGTTATGCATTTGTACACTTCTTGGTACTAATGTAAAAAGTTTTATTACAATATTAAATCACTGAAACACACACAGTTTCCAAATATGGAAACAATGCTATATTAAGATATTTTATTAAAAACAATTGTCCCTTTAATATTCCACAGAACAAATACATAGAAATGGACTTTTTAAAGTTACTTTGTATTCTGGGGCAAACACAAATAAGAAATGTCACATAGTCAAGTTAATTTCTGAGAAACTCTTTGGCATTTTCATTGTGAATAAGGTCTTTCAAACCATGAGGGTGGCATTTGGTAATTTACTGCTAAAGTAGACACCAAGTGATGTCTAGGGATGGAAAAAAGCCCCCCCCCCCGGGGGGGAATCTGGCAGAGCCAGCCTATCTTGTAAATTACTAGAGGAAGGATGAACAAAGAGGCTGTCATATCGGAGTGATGGTTCAGAGACACCCAGCACCAAATGCTTTGGCTTTTTGCAGACCAAACTCAGGCAGAGGGCTAGATCAGAAATCTGCTAACCAGAAATAGAGTGTGTCTTTTGCTTTTGCATTTGAATGAAACTCTCATGGCCAAAATGTACTGAAATGGCACCTGGCATCTTTCTGGCTGGCTCTGGAGAGAGTTGGTGGTTTGCAACCAGTTCCCAGAGCACACTTTTTCCCTCCCTAGAACTGTTCTGTGTTAGACTAAAATTTGCCAAACATATTAAATATGCACTGGTTAGAATGCATTAACTTTAAGAGCTGAATAAATCAGTCAATAGCATTTATTCGTTGCCACTGTGTTCAGTTCCTGAAGGGGGTAGAAAGTCACAATGAAAAGAGAACACAATTCTGGCTTAGAACAATAAAGAATTTTGCTTTACCAAAATAAATAAATAAATAAATAAAATAACAAAAGAGAACACAGGCACTGGCCTTAAATCTGTGATTCTACTGTGTCAGCCTCCCAAGTACTGGGATTATAGGCCACACCACCACACCCTACTCTCATGGCACCTTTAACATCCAAATGCACATTGCAAATTTCCAACTATGGACCCACAACAATGTGGAGCATAGCAATCCCCGACTATGTGGAGCAGTTTTGAGGAACCGTGCCTTGAAGCTATTAGTCAACTTTCATCACTTCATAAGTGAAGTAAAGTGAGAGAAAGTGACTTGTCCAAGGCGAAACAGCTAATTGTGAGAGAGAAGAGCAAGACTTAGCTCTTCTTATCTCGAATCTAGTGTTTTCCAGTTGAGTCTGCGGTACAAGTCTGGGTTTGTCAAGTATGCATGTTTAAGTGAATGAATGAATGACTCAGTGAATCTACTGGCTGTATTTTCCTGCAGTCTCACTGTAGGGGAGTGAAAGAAGACCAAGGGTCAGGAGACAAGAGCTCTGGCCTTGAATCTCCCTCTGCTGCCTGGGTGTTGTTTGCCAGCCTACTTAAACTCTTTGGGACTCAGTTTCTGTACCTGCCAATGGGAATACAGTACTCACTGGCTTTGTTGAAACATCTAAGGTAGAGGCAGGTGGTGGCTCGATCATTCAGAACCTCTCTGAGGGCTGGCTGGCAGCTGAATTTCATTTCAAGGGCAATGGAGCCAAAAGGAGGATTGAAGAAGGGCGAGATCATGAGTTTACACAAAATTGGGAGCTGTCTGAGGAAAAGGGCTCCCCTTTACTGCTCTAATATGTCATACTCATTAGATAAGGATCGACAATAAAGGACAACTTAACACAAAATAGGAAAGAAGGATAACTAATAAGAGTTCACCATGCAGCACACACAAAACTATATATGAGTACCAGGGGAGACATTTGCCATGTTTTCCATATATTATGAAGAAATATAGCTTTGAATCACAAGACTTCTCTCTTCCAAGTTCTGTTCGATATTGGAAATGGGAATGCCAGCATGTTGAAAAATAATTTGGATGCTTAACTAACTGGGCCCTGGGGAGTGATTTGTAGTACTTAAGGATACAGTTAGAACTAATTCCATTTTCCTAATGTGGATTGCTTTTCCAGGGCCCTGGTAGGTTACCCATGTTAAAGCTTTTAGCTTGGCTTCCCCAAGACTGGGTACAGAGTTGGGTTGTTACCTCATTTGAAAGATAAGAAAAATAAACTAATGTGTCAGGAGTTTTGTAGGGCCATTAACTTTACTCTGCCCTTCAAAATAAATATGTCAGCTTTAACTTTTAGTGCAGGTGGTTCGGCTGTAGACGAGGTCCATGGAGCCCTTCTTGGTAGACAAACTGTCTATAAATCAGAATGAAATGTGACATGGACGTGAAACCTTGTCCTGGAGGAATCTCACAAGGCTGGGTTCCCCAGTGCAGAGTGGCTGGAAATGCATACAAAGAGGAAGGGTACAGAAGAGGGACTTTTATTTACTTTTCTTTGCCTTCAACACAATTTCCATGGGAAGTCATAACCATTTACAGCTAGAAATGGTAATGACTCTATAACTGTTCTGAAGCTTCTAAAACACTCTTACAAATAAAAACAAATGATGCAATAAGTACAATAAGCCTTTGGGAAGGCTAACCATAAAGGACACTGAAGCTCACACAAACATATGCAGCGCTCCCCTGCCAAGAGCACATTCCTTTTGAAGCCTAACCGAGGATCTTACACTTCAACAAATCCAACTGTTACCAACAGGCCTCAGTGTTGAGAGAGGCTTTGTTGTTAAACCACAGTCTTTCATTGTCCCTTCAAGACATCCTGAAACATTCTCTCAACATCTGTAAAATGTACCGCATTAAGCATAACAAAGAAAAAAATAAACATGCTCCCGCAAACATTATTAAAAGTAAGGATGTTACACAGTGGCTCTCCTAGTTCTAATTAAAGGGAAAAACCAGGGATAGGAAATTGATTTGGGGAGATTTTTTGTTTGTTTGTCTCAATGGCTTGGCCTAACCAGTGAATCTGTATAATTTGTCGGTGCTCTCATTAAAGTTTATGTTAAATGGCCCAACACTGAAGTGTCAAGAAAAATGCCACAGAACAATTTTATGTGGAGAAGAGAAGCATAATTAGAAGTGACTTATATTCCATCCTTTGGGAATCTAAATGCTAGAAGTAATGGTACATGGAAGGCATCTACATCAGATTTTATTTTTTTAAGCTTTTGTTAAGGAGGGGTTTGGGGCATTTGATAAATTGATTAGTACATGATGCTTTTAAGAACTTGACTGATTTCTTGGGATTGAAGATAGTTTCATAAAACTGAGTCTATCCTAATTCCAGTTAACCACTAATACTGTTCCTGCTGAATTCATGCCTGTGCATCTTCTTAGCCACTTTGGCAGACAGGCTAAAAGTGGCCTCTAGGACCACCACCTCCTTATTCATGCTGTGGTATAGGACCCATGACTTCCTCCTAACCAACAGAATATGGAAAATGTTCCAGGAGGCATATGATTAAAATACCTGTGATTGTAATGCCTGTCTTGCAAGGAAACTCCCCCTTGCTCTCCTAGAAGAAGCATCTGGATGCTATGTTGTGAGCTGTTTATAGAGAGGGCCATGTGGCAAGGAGCTGAGGGAGGCCTCCAGTTAACAGCTGACAAGAAACTGAGGCTCTTATTCTGACAGTCTGCAAAAAACTGAATTCTTCCAACAACAGATGTGAGCTTGGATTTGGATCCTTCCCCAGCTGAACCTCTGATGAGACCCACCAGCCCCGGTGAACACTTTGACTGCAGCTTTGCAGGGGACTCGGCTAGGTCTCAGAGCTTCTCTAAAGCTGCGGCATGGGCTGCTCATGGGAACCCATTTGTACTCATACCTGCAGAGTTCAGGACTGTAGTGGAGTTAATGCCGGCACAGCCACCGTTGGACAATGTGTGCTTCTCCCCTTTCTTCTTTGGAAATGCTTTTCATAAAGCTCCTTGGGAGATCTGGTGGAACTGAGTCCACCCCTAGACACCAACTGGACTAAGCTCCCCATACTGGCGGCCCTCCTTTCTTGTCTCATTCTTCCTATCCTTGACCCATAGAAACCATGAGATCCTAAATGTGTGTTGTTTTGTACTGCTAAGTTTGTGGTACTATTGATACATAGTCATTGAAAACTAATAGATATTATAGGACCCACTGCTCTGGGAAAAAGGATTAACCAGTATCCCCACATTGACAGCCAATTTTAAGCTATCCTTATGGGAAATAAGAACTGGCCCATATGACATTCACCAATGTCATATAGAGCAAAGTGATCTGCCTCTCCACCGCACTACCACAGCTTCTCCTAACAAAAGGATGCTCTTGTATGATGCAATACAGTTCTGAAAATGTGTTAGTCAAAAGTCAGAATGAAGAATTCCTCACACATATTGATTTTAGTTTAAAATATAGCAGACATTATACAGGCAAGAGAATGTGTCTTGTTTATTGTTTTTTTAATTTCTCTATATTAAATCACATGTTAGAATAGAACATCTAAACGATATATCTTGAACCATCTAATATGCATTTGAGATGCCATAGAGTTGTCATCCACAATTAACGCTAAATTGGCTGGACTTTCCCTTTATGGAGCATTTTTCCTCCCAAAGACCCCTTATATTCCTCCTGTTGGATGGAATATAAGGAGAATCTTCCCCAGGAAACTGAAGCAGCAGGAGGTTGAGGGGCAGAAGGACTGAGGATAAAGTAGTTCAGTTCTTGCTGTCTCTTCAAGTCGTCCTGGTGGGAAGAGGGGAGGGTGGTGGCAGTGCAGAAAAGCCTGTTTCCTCCTTCTATCCAGTTGACTAGGCTGGAACAGACACTTAAGCGGTAGAAACATATGCCGGTGGGTGTTTAAATGAGGTTATAAAACACAAGTAAAAGAACAATTGCAACTTGTGGACCTTGGATACAGAAGTTGGTTAGAATTGGCATCCGATAAAGCCCTAATAATCCTCAATCACTTGTTCATTCGTTAATCATTTTTTTTCATACAAATACATAGTTCAGCTGCCATTTTCCAGGACTCAGCGTTGGTGTTGGGGATCAGTGGGGTACAAGAGAGATGTGGTTCCTGTAGGAAAAAATATATACGCAGAGAGAATTGCAGATGCAAAGGCCCAGAGGAATACAGTGCACTGAGGGACCTGGCCAGAGGCACAGGGAGAGGTGGGAGTGTTGTGGGAATGGAGGCTGGAAGCAGCAGGGAGGGTAGCAGAGCTTGGAAGCAGTGAAGCTTGGGTATTTTAGGAAGATCCCTGATTCCCTCTTCTGCACCTCCCACTGCCATCCTACAGCTGAAACCCTTATATTTTGCCCCCACAAAGTGACCCTGTGCCTTTTCCCTTGGCACTTTCAAGAAGCACAGTCAGTCTTGGTGTTCTCTGGATCTCTTTCATTAAAGTCTATAGGAGTTACAGAACACAGTAGCAAGGGGGTTGGCTTTGCTATCAGGCAGTCCTGGGTGAATATCTCGATCCCACCACTTCTGGCTCAATGACCTTGGGTGAGTTACTCAGCCTTTTTAATAGCACCTCATAGGACTGTCGAGATGGTTTAATGAAATACAGAATGTTTACCTTCTTGCCTAAACACAGTATGTGCTCAATAAATGGTAGTCACTATTCTTATTGTCTGCTTCTGGGGCTCCTTAATCACTCCTCTCATAATGAAGATGAATTCATATGCAATAACCTATTAAAGGCATATACTCTTGGGAAGAGTATTTAAAACAAGGGTTGTGCCCAAACTTATAGAAGCGATTCTCTAATGCTGGGAATGTCAGATGGGAGAGCAGGCCAGCAGGATAAAGAGTTCTTGTCTTTTGTTGTGAACTGTGGGTGATGCATAATGCTAAGTGCTTTACATATTTAATTTAATTCTCTCAATGAATCTGTGAGGTGGACTTCCCTTCTTCTATTTCCATTCTACAGGTGAACTAAGGGAGGTATGGTAAATTAAGTAATGGTCAAGTCACGTGGCTGTCACTGTCAGTAGGGATTTTCTTATATTCTTCCCAAATGGAGTTTTTAGGCTTATCGGTCCCTGTCAATCATACCCACAGTATCTGCACGCTGTGCACCACACAACGACAAAATAGGGCACATGAATCCAGATGCAAGTGTCCTTTTTAATTTTGGAAAATAACTCCAAACAGCCCCAGGCTCTCTTTGGACCATTTTTTGCAGCTTGCAGCTTTCTGTGTCTGCCGCTTTACCTGCTCTGCAGGGCTCCAGGCCTCTGCTTCCTGACTACTCCGGCCTGAATGCCCCCAAGCTCCTCCCCAGAGCCATCCTGTGAGCCCAAGAAATGTTTGCCTTGCCAGTGCTTAAGAACTTAAGTAGATTTGAAAATAGCAAACAGAATTTGAAGAATGTTACACATGGTTCCAAAACAAAAACAAAACTAAACTTAAAAAAAAAACCCAAACCCTGGAAGCCTGGCTTCCACCAGGCTCATGCCACCTGGGAAGGGCCCTAGGAAAGGGAACGAACAAGGTGACTTCATCTCAACTTCAGGCACAGAGGAGCAAAAGCAATCAAGGGAACAGAAGACTGAAATGCCCCAGGCATAATAGATTTGGTCGTGGGTGCTGGTAGAGAAATGAATGAAACATTTGAGAACCCAGATGAATTGGTGGGCATAAAACAATGATTCCCTGCCAACAGACAAACCTGAGAGTAACTTAGACCTCAGAGGTGAACGAAAAATTATTTCCCTATACTCTTTCAAGACAGCCAGTGAATTCAGACAGCTGAGACTCATGGAGCACACAGAGATGAAGGGCGGGGACAGGAGAGGAAATATGAATTACAAAGATGCTTGTCTAGTCCACAAGTATTTGGAAGCAGTATTGTAGCAATGGTTAGAGACAGGCTCTGCTGCTTACTAGCCAGGGGGCCAGGCCTTGGACTGTCTGTAAAATGGGCATACTATAGACACCTTAATACTACCTGCCCCTCAGGGGAATTGGGCAAAGCCCTTGGTGTACTATCTGCCACACAGTAAGAGCCCCATGGTGGTTACTGCTATTATTTGTAATATTATTTACTTCTTTACCATTGAAAGGCATCAGGGTAGAGGTATTAAAACGACAGACAAGAACCCAGCTCAGACTTAAAATCCAGGGCAGGAGCTGATGAGGGCAGAAATCCTGTCTTTGACTACAGTTCTATGTGTCATAACAAATACAAAGAATTAGGGGAGTCTAAAAAATGGCTCAAATAACAGAGTGCCAAAGAGACATTCACAGGCATCATTGTTTAAAGACAGTGGGCAGATAGCACTCCTGCTTGGAGAAAGCTCTCATGGATTAATCACCTTCCTGGGCCAGGAGATCAGAGAGAGGGCGAGAGACAGGAGGAGTTCACACGTGCTACTTACTCTCCACCTTCTGGTCGTCTGCTTACATTATCCAGATTTCTACTTTCATTTGTGTCTGTTTTTGGAGCTAACTTAGAGTGGAGATAATTAAGTGCGTGGATTTAGAATGACAAAAGTCTGTTTTGTGTCTTGAATATTAGGTTCCCGAGCAACAAACGACAAGCTGCTTTGGTCAGATGTGTCTGAACAGAGTATTGAATTCCCTCGTGTTATTGATCAAACACAATTTACAAATGCTCTTCACATTAGAGAAGAGACTGGACTAGAGATGAGCCTTTTCTGTGCCAAGATTCCAAGCTTTCAGGACAGTAACAGTGAGCCAAATCTTTATCAGGAACCAGAAGATTGGTAAAGCCTAGAATTGCAATGGGAACTCCTGCTGAAAGCACCTGGTTAGCTTGGCACCCAAAATAAATTACCAGAAACTTTTGTCCTTGTTCCCTCCCAGAGCACCTGGAACACGGCCCTAAGGGAAATCCTATCACTCTCTTTTTCCAGTGTTCCAGGGATGCTGCATCTGTTGTTGACACATCTGGAGCCTCAGCTTTCCCATCACCTCTAACACTGGGAGCTATCATGACATTTTAGGCCCAAAGGAATGCCAGCCTTCTGGGCAGAAGGAAGATGTGCCTGCCACAACGAAACCCAGGACTCAGTTGGCATTATCGGTCACACTAAAATATCCCTGGGTGGTGCCGGGTACAGATGAGGAAGTGTTGCCTTTCTCTGTATGATTTTTATTTTTTTATTTTTTTTTTTATGTTTTTATTGGTGCATTGTAGTCTCACTTCACAATGAGTATCAGTTTGGTGTTAACATACATGCACACAGCTCTTGGTGTCCCTCCCCCCC
>PVJS01004477.1:0-68979 GCA_004027185.1 Glis glis
CGGCCAGCCTCAGCTCTCTTGTTCTCTCTCTCTCCCTGTCTCTCTGTCTCTCTGTCTCTCTCTTTCTCTCTCCTTGGTGAGGCCCTCCGCAACTTCGTGAGACACGGTTTCAAAATAAAGTATAAAAAATAGGGCCGGGGGCGTAGCGCGGAGGTAGAACGCCCCTGCGTTCAATCCCCGGTACTGCAAAAAAAAAAAATATGTTAATTTGAGTCCTTCAAAATGATAGATTGATGCCAGGCGTGGTGGCGCACGCTTGTAATCCCAGTACTTTGGGAGGCGGAGACCAGAGGATCTGGGTTCGCGGCCAGCCTCAGCTCTCTCGCTCTCTCTCTCCCTGTCTCTTTCTCTCTCTCTTTCTATCCTTAGTGAGGCCCTCCGCAACTTCGTGAGACCCGGTTTCAAAATAAAGTATAAAAAATAGGGCCGGGGGCGTAGCGCGAAGGTAGAACGCCCCTGGGTTCAATCCCCGGTACCGCAAAAAAAAGAAAAAAAAAAAAGATAGATTGAAGTTCTAACTCCTAGTACCTGTGAATGTTATCTTATTGGGAAATAGGTTCAATTGGTGTACTTATAAGGAGAATACCACATGAACACAGAAACACAAGAGAAAAGACTAGCACTATGTGAAGATGGAGCCAGAGATTGAAGTTGTGTTGCCACAAGCCAAGGAATGCCTGGGGCCACAAGGAATTGGAGGAGTCAAGAAAGGATCTTCCCCTCAAAGCCTCCAGAGAAAGCATGGTTCTGCAGACAACTTGCTTTTGGACACCCGACCTCCAGAACTCTGAAAGCAGGAATTTATGTTGTTTTAAGCAACCAAGTTTCTGATACTTTGTTACAACAGCCATGGGAAACTTATAACCCCTTGGCTGCACCCCCTTGGCACCCAGTACAAATTCTTGGTCCCTTTCTGTATCTACAGAAGTATCAAGAGTGAAGATCCAGAGCACAAGCAGCCCAGACCCATGGAAAGGGAGGTGAGGAAGGATCTAGCCACCACCAAAATGAAGCTTATTTTGACCATAGAAAAAGTATCTAGAACCTGATACCAAGTCAAAAGGCAACCAAATCAAGGGAAATATGCTGACTCCAAGAGACTATTTTGGAACTTACTCTTGAGATTTTTGTGCCAAGGTGCATCAAATGCAGGTAAATTAATGTTGCCAGTAAACTCAGATTATGTTTATAAACATGGCAAAACACAACTCATGTATACAGACTGCTTCTAGGATGTTTACGATTGGTTCCAACTCTTCCCCAGGAAGCAGGAATGCCATGTTGTGGGTTTATAGATGAATGAGAGAGCAACATACAAGTAGAATTTTCTTTGAATTCTTCTTTAATGTTCAAACCCAGAACTTGGATGGAAATGAAAAGACTTAATTTAATGTTAAAAGTTAAGAATATGAAAAAGGCAGGTAAGAAGGGATTTTTAAATCTTTAGAAATAATAAACTACTTCAGTACTAAACACTATAGAACACATTGTAATTTTCAACAACAATCCAGTCCTGGGGCTTTTATGTTTAAACAAATGTAATTAGCCACATAATAATTCTGACCAATGAGATGTCATTATGTCATAGATATAATTATTACAGTCCCTATAATCCAAATTTTACAAAATGTAAGTCTTATAAAAATATATAAAGAGCAGAATAGAATTCCATTGTGTGTATATACCACATTTTCTTTTTTAATTTCTTTGTGTATTTCTTTGTTTTCTGTAGTACTGGCTTGGTGGTCATGAATTTTTTTAGCTTTTGCTTATCTTGGAAGATTCGTATTTCTCTGTCAAATTTGAAAGATGGCTTTGCTGTATATAACAATCTTGGTTGGAAGTTGTTTTCTTTCAGGAATTGGTAAATGTCATTCCATGCTCTCTTGGCTTTTAAAATTTGGGTTGGGAAATCTGGAGTAATCTGTATTGGTTTGCCTCTAAGTGTTACCTGACCTTTAGCTCTTGATGCATTTAATTCTGTCCTTGGCATCTGTGTTGGTCATTTTAATTATAATGTGGCATGAGGAGGATCTTCTTTGATCTTATCTATTTGGGGTTCTGAAAGTCTCCTTTATGTGAATATCCACCTCATATTCCATGTTTGGAGACGATTTTAGTCAGCCATAAAGAACAAAATTATATCATTTCCAGGAGAATGGATAGAATTATAAAATATTATGCTAAGTAAGATCAGCCAATCTCAGAAGGCCAGGGATTGTATATTTTCTCTCATATATTGAAGCTAGGGAGAAAATAAGAAACATAAGGGACTTTAAATAATATGGAGAACACCAGGTATGGTAGTGTATGACTGTAATCCCATGCTTGGGAGGCTGAGACAGGAGAATCACAGGTTCAAGGCCAGTCTGAGCAACTTAGTGAGACTTTCAGCAACTTAGTTGAGACCCTGTTTCAAAAAAACAATATTAAATAGGACTGTGTTCAGAGGTAGAATGGTCCTGGGTAAGATCCCTAGTACCACACACATCATCATCATCATCATCATCATCATCATAATAACAATAATAATAATAATACAGAACTGTAGAGTAGTGGATGGGGATTAGGGGAGGAAGTTAGGGAGGGGAAGATGCAGGATTGAGGAAGGAAACAGTTCAAATGATACTATGGCAAGATGTGAAGGTATCATTATATGTGCAGGAAGAGAGAAGGGGGGCTCAGGATGGGCTATACAGGAGGAAAATACACCAAGAGCTATGTGCACATATATCTTCATCACATTGAACTTCATTATGATGTAATTGGTCACCTGGCTCCAAGGCAAAAATATCATGGTGGAAAGGTGTGGTGGAAGACATCTGCTCAGCTCATGGCAGCCGGGAAGGAAACAGATTGAGAGAGAGAGAGAGAGAGAGAGAGAGACCGAGACTAGGGAGAAGATCAACCCTTCCAGGGCACACCACCAGTGACTTCCTTCCTCCAACTAGGTTCCACCTCCCAGTCTATATGAAAAAAAAAAAAAAAAAAAAATATATATATATATATATATATATATATATATATATATATGAGAGAGAGAGAGAGATTCTCCTGAGCCTCACTGTTGACTGGGGTGCCAGCTCTCTAACTTACCAGCTGTCAGATCTCTCTATGCCTGTGTCCTCCCCTATAAAGTAAAGATTATATCATTAATTGACTCAGTCTGCTCACCTGTGTTTGCAAATGATTTCATATTTATAAATATGCAAAATCTAAAGTTTTGTAGAGCCGCATAGAAAGGGCTTGGTAAATGTCTGCTGTTGATAATGGTGTCTCCTATATGTAAAATTGTCAGTCTAGGCCATGGTGGTGGTTGTGATCATGTTTTGGTCTCATCCTCACATAATTTGCTAACAAGCAGCTCTATTACAAGATTACAGTTGGTGAGTATTCTAAGCAAAACAAAAAGCTCCCAACAATGGAGTCAGTACAAGTTAGTTTGTTTCAGCAATACATCTTGGTCATAGTGGCATTTGAACTGGTCTTAAAGTAAATCGAGATTTAACCAAGAAGAGATTGGAATCTATAGAGGGATTAGCACAATCAAAGCACATAAGAGTGTGAAGATTCTGGCTTGGCTGAGCATAAGATACAGAGAGCTTAATAACTGGGCATGCATGTAACTGGAGGGGTCTGATGGTGTTATGCCCTGCAAGGACTCACACAACCTTATTTTTATGGGCCAAAAGGAGAAATAGAAAATGTCTGAAAAGTGATTAGATTATAGCTTCATTTGTAAAAAAGAAAAATTCAGTATATCTAAGTAGAGTATTGGAGGCATGGGAAGTTACAGAAAGAGAGACCAATTTGGGAGCTATTTTCAACAATCAAATGAGAGGCACAATCAGTGAACACTGAATAGTAGTTGAATTTGGCATTGGAAGGAGTAATGATTTGCAAAGACCAGAAGTGGGGATGGCCTGCACTAAGATGGGCACATAAAGATTAGGAAGGCTGAAATTTTTAGCAGGATGTAGGAGAGAATGCTAAATAAAGTGAGCTATCTATGCTGGAAAATAAATTTGGAGCAGAGGCAGTTATGCAGGCTGAGAAATGATTTTTTATTCATTTGGAGGAGGGTTGAGAAAGCCATGGTCTCTGGCCATATCCTGCCCGCCTCTGTTTTGGTACAGTTGCATTGTGACACACTCAGTCTTGTTAGTTTACCTTGTGTCTGTGGCTGCTTGTGCACTACAAGAGCATAGCTGAGTGGCCGTGACAGTGACCCCATGGACTCAATGCCTAAAATATTCACAACCTGGCCTTCTACAGAAACCATTTGCTGAGCTCTAGTAAAGTACACCCTGCCAATAGAAGTCAATTTCAGAAACTGAGTTAGCTAATCTACCCAACGTACTGTTCCTTCTTGAGGTGTATTGCAAACAGCTTCTACAAAATTGAAGACTTTTACCGAGTGTCTTGGGAATCAGCAAGACCCTAAAAGAAAAATGTGTCAGTCAACTTTGTATCACTGTGACCAAAATCCCTGATAAGACCAACTTAGAGGAGATTGATGGTTTCAGAGTTTCAGAGATTTAATTCATGGTCACCTGGCTCCAAGGCAAAAATATCATGGTGGAAAGGTGTGGTGGGAGACATCTGCTCAGCTCATGGCAGCCTGGAAGCAGAGAGAGAGAGAAAGAGAGAGAGAGAGAGAGAGAGAGAGAGAGAGAGAGAGAGAGACAGAAATGCCAGGGAGAAGATCAACCCTTCCAGGGCACGCCCCAGTGACTTGGTTCCTCCAACTAGGTTCCACTCCCAGTCTAGCTACCTGATGAGGTCAGAGTCCTCAAGATCCAGTCATTGCCTAGAAGCCCCACCTCTGACCCTTGCTGCTTTGAGGACCATGCTGCTAACACATAAGCTTTTGGGGAATATTCCAGATCCAAACCATAGCAAAAACTTGTGGAGTGAGGGTGCATCTTTGGCATACTAGTGTTTTCTACTTTTTAGACAAAAGGCTGCCACCCAAACATATGCAAAGATAGATTTTGTTTTGTTCCACTCGGATGAAGAAAGCAAAATGAATAACTTGCCAAATTATTTTAATTCAGGCAAAGTTTCTAATCAAACCTGATCTCTGGTTTGTGCAGAGATGATGGCATGCAGAGCATAATGAAATAAATTGCAGGATGTCTGACTTTCAGGAATTTTTAATTTTTTTCCATAAAGAAAGGTCAGATAAAAAAGAAAATGAAAACAACATAAGGCAATATTTAATATACTGAAGAATTAATGTGAAAATTAATTTTTATTTCTTCTTTAAATTTTTCTTTAGCATTAGGGAAAAAGACAAGAGTCAATAAAAACTGTTTGGCATGGGATATTTTAAATAAAAACCCAGATATGAGGCTTCTCTTGAGACATCAGAAGACCTGGCAAGAGTTAGTTTATGGATGTCAGGAGTCAAGATGCTCCTAGAGCAGGTCAGTGGGTGCCACTTTGTGTGGGGCACATGTGCCTCTGTGTCACATAGACCCTATCATTTCTTCTTGTTTTTTGCTGACCCAGTTTCCCTCATTTCCATTACCTATTGATCTTTCAAAGCAACTGACTTGTCATCCTTGATTCAGAAGCATGGTGGCCTCTTATTAGTTCCTACAGAAGTAGGGAGCCCCTGACAATGTGCCTTACTGTCTTTTAATTTTTTTGTGCCATTCCCACTGCATTTTCATTTTATCTCTTCTTTTTATTTCTCTCTTATTTTCCACTAGAATGAAATTGGCTAAAGAGAATTAGACAGCTGCCTCTCTTTCCCACTCTTTTTTCTTTTTTTCCTCTCTCTCATCCTATCCTCTCTTGTTCCAATTCTTTGTCCAAATGTCTCGTGAAATGCCAATAAAAAATAACCATGGTGACACACAGCTCAATAGATGCCCCAGGGGTTCAAAGAGCAGAGTTGTCTTTGGCCTCACCCACCAGGGTCTATTTCTGCTTAGCCAAGTAGATTTAATTAACTCATTCATTTGCTCTGACCCCATTATCAGTCTTATTTTTTCTTGCCTGTAACTGTTCCTAGGGCAATCAATTTTTTATCAATTTAAAAATAATTTACAAATCAGGCAGATAAATGAGGGAAAAATCCCCCAATGGGTTAGTGACCTGCCCATAGCAACAGAATTCAGTTCTATAAGATCATGCCTCAGGATAAAGAGGCCTGGATCTGATATCTTTGGAGCCTGGGTTGATTGCAAGAAGATGACAAAGGCTTCCAGAGGAATATAAGGGGTGGATCTGAGAATGATGCCAGAGAAAGTGTCCATAGATTCCTGGTTTTGTTTTTTGTTTTTTTGTGGTCCTGGGGATTGAACCCAGAGGCATTCTACCTCAGAGGTACATCCTCAACCCTTGTATTTTTTGTCTGGACACAGGATCTTGCTAGGTTGCTGAGAGTCTCTGTATGTTGCTGAGGCTGTCCTTGAACCTGCGATCCTCCTTGAACCTGTCTCAGCCTCCCAAGTAGTGAGATTACATGTGTGTGCCATCACACCGGGATCAGAGCTTCTTTTCTCCTTTGCATGTGATGAGCAATTCTCCAAGGAGCCAAGAGGGGGATTATTGTTTAGAACTTTGAATAAGGAAACAAAACAAACTGCTCTAGGAGCTTTCTAATGATGAAATGGAAAGGAGCGGTTGCAAAGAACAAGGGGTCATCGTGTCCTTCCAGCAGCCTCATGCCCCCTACTCATTCAAGTGTAAAGAAAAAAGTTAATTCCTCAATGAAACAGTGTTCCTGAAATTCAGGTAGAAACATGGGAGAGATTTCTAAGGCTCGTCACAATATATACATGAATATATATATATATGTATATATATATGTATATGTATGTACATGAATGAACATATGTGTGTATATGTATACTATACATATATACATATAATTATATTCATATATACATGAATATATAATTCATACATGAATATATAATTATATATTACATGTGTGTTTGTGTGTATGTGTTTTTGCATTCTTAGCGAGAATGCATTCTATCATTTAGTCAGTCCTGATGACATTCTATGCCATCTTGGACTAAAGGTTAAGTGAATGAATGGTTTTTCTCCCCCTCTCTCATTAAACAACTATTTAGAACTGAGAGAGAATGCTAAGGCCGTCCTTTCTCATCCATCCCTTCTTCTCAGCATTTAGATGTGAGTCACACTCTCAGTATTACTCCTTTAGGATGCATCTTACCTGACAACTTTCCTTTAAGAATAATAAACTATGTCCTTCACTAGTAAGAATGAGACTTTGGTCTGTCTTCTTTTTTATCAGTCTTTTATCCTTTGTAAGTATGATAAGCATGAAATTCTTGAAAGGATTTTAGTCATAAAAACTCTACTTTTCAATATGAACATAGCAAAGTCACCTCCAATGGACATCACTTAACTGAATTCAGTTGCGCTGATTATAGGAGCATCTGTCATTACAGCCCTAGCAAACATTAACAAAAAGGTGTATGCGTGGCATTCTAAAATCATGGAATATACAGAATTATGAGCACATTTTAATAAATGGTTGTGAATGTATTCCTAAGTCAAGAATTAGCACATTTTAGAAAATGTGGAATACTCTGTGAGTTTCTATGTCATTCTTTTGCAGAGTTTGTACTCTTTTCTCTGGATCATTCTGATTGTGGGTCATGTGCTTCCCTGCTCTGTGTGTCTCTAGTATTTTTCTACTGCGGTCTCACTTGGTTATTCAACTACAAAAAGTACTCATTTTGATTTAGCACTTCTATAATAACTTTGCTAGGAACTTTTTTCCCCATCTGAAAACTGGATTATCTCATTTAGCTAATGCATCTATTTGAAAAATATATTTTAAACCAATGCCACTCAAATTATGGTCCATCAGTGCCGAGCTGTAAACTGTTAGTTATTGGCCTACCATGAAGTTGAGTGGAAAGACTGAGAATAAGCACTTAAAATATTTATGGCAATTTGTCATAGAAATTTTATGACTCTTGAATCTAGTAATAAAAAATAGAGGCTTGTACATAGTATGTCACTCTTATTTTATTTTTCTACACATTCATTTTTATACTGTTTTACAAAAGTATATATCCATGAAAAATCACAAGGAAAACAAAATGAAACAAGCAAAAATCTGGTCCTTGCCCAAGAGTATGTGAGAAGCACTGCTGTGAAGGAAGAAAATCTGCTTGCAGGCTACACGTCATGCAGTAGATCCTGTGAGAAACAGACACATTGTGCGTCCCAAATTCTCCAGTTAGGACCATGCAAAATTTCCAATATAAGTGGAAGGCATTGGCTTCTCAACCATGACTTCTAAAAGATTCAGCTTCTAGGGCATGATGGGCTGCTTTATTTCTAAGGCTTTTACCAGTTACCTTTCCTGCCTAATGACTACCAGCCCTGTGCTATTTATTGATCTTATCTTGCTCATCAGTACTGGCTTAAAAATACTAGATTTGCCAAGATACGTGAACAAGGACACTCGTTCCAGCTTGATTTAAGAATAAAAATATCAAAAATATATAAACATCAAAGAACAAAGCAGTATTACACTAAATTATGGTAGACACATTGTGGGTACAACCATAACCATTCCCAGTGCTGTTATAAAAGGATGAATATTTGCCATAGATCCTTGACATGATGCTGTGCTAAGAAGAAATTTTAGGTTACAAAGGAGTCTATTTAGTATGATAAATTTTGGTTAAAAAACATATGTTCAGAACCAGAGAAATACATGCATGAAAATGTTCTCAAGAATTTTCCTTGCATGGTAGGATTATTCATAATTTTTAATTTTTTCCTTTATGCTTTCCTGTGTTATCAAGCATGCTATTCTCTTTGCATTTTTTTTTGTTTGTTTGTTTAAAGTATTTGAAAGAAATTAAAAAGAATAGGAAAGTTTGTCAGGAAATAATGGGACCACTGTGAAAGATTGGGAGGCAAGTAAACCAAGGGAAAAATGTAATGGGGGCAAAGCATGTGCAAGGCTGAGTGGAGGAGAAGAAAATAATCCATGCAATGGCACCATGATTTTGGATGCTATTTTAAAAATAATAATCCAGGCGTGGTGGCGCATGCTTGTAATCCCAGTACTTGGGAGGCTGAGACCGGAGGATCCGGGTTCGCGGCCAGCCTCAGCTACTTAGTGAGGCCCTCCGCAACTTCGTGAGACTCGGTTTCAAAATAAAGTATAAAAAATAGGACTGGGGGTGTAGCTCGGAGGTAGAACACCCCTGGGTTCAATCCCCGGTACCGCAAAAAAAAAAAATAATAATAATAATGTCTGGGCCCCACTGCAAGCCAGAATAATCAGTACTTTGGTGGCGGCTTCGATAATTTTAAGACTTTATCAAGTGATACCAATGTTCCTCACTGGAGTAGATACCAGGCCACTTATTCTGCCACATTAGTCTGTGTAGGCTGGCTGGCTTTCAGAAATAGGAGTTCCAGTGTCATTGTCCCCTCTTTATCTATGCTTTCACTTTCTGTGGTTTCAATGGCTCATGGTCAACCGAAGTCTGAAAGTATAATGTGAGAAATTCCAGAAATAAGCAATTCATAAGTTTTAAATTATGCTTTCTTCTGAATAGCATGATAAAAGTCTTGTGCAGTCCTGCTCTGTTCTGCCTGGGATATGACTCATTCCTTTGTCCAGTGTAATCCACACTGTATGCACTACATACCTATTAGCACTTAGTAGTCACATGGTTATCAGATAGACTTAGACTGTTGTGATGTCATGACATCACAGTGTGTGTGTGTGTGTGCATGTGTGTGTGTGTATTTGGGCAACACTTATTTTATTTATTAATGGTTCCCAAGCACAGGAATAGTAGGCTGGCAATTTAGAGCGTCAGAAGAGAAGCTGTAAAGTGCTTTGGTTTTTATCTGTTTTTGTTTTTGTTTTTGATTAACGTGTTAATTGTAAGTACAATATTTCCATACATGCATACAGTTTTTAAGAGAAGAGATCAAAGGTGAGAGAAAGAAAGCATTCGCATAATTTTTTAAAGTATATTGTTGTAATTGTTCTATTTTATTATTATTGTGAATCTCTTACTGTGCCTAATTTATGAATTAAAATTCATCAGAGTATATATATATATGTATATATATTTCACATATATATATATATATATATATGTGAAAAAATGGTACCTATAGAATTCTGAACCATTTATAGTGTCAGGCATCTATCTGCTGGGGGTCTTGGAGCATATCCCTATGGCTAAGGGGGTACTAATATATTCCAAAGCAGAAGGCTAAGATTCAAATGACAGTATTTACTCCTCACAAAGGACTTTCTCTCCTCAGCGCTCTTGGCATAAGGCTAAGGATTATTTGTGTGTGATTACAAGTTTTGGAGACAACAGTTGAAATAATCTGAGCATTCTAAATATTAAAAGCTAATTCTTTAATGAGATAAAGCTATGATGTGGGAGTTGAATGGAGCAGTTTCTTTGGGGTATACAGAGCTGCATCTAAGTCAGCCCTCTTGAAAATGTTAATTAGCACCAAACAGAGAACAATGGAAGATGTCTGCTTTCTTCCTTGGAGACCAAGAGATGGGGACAAGCCATTCTGCCTGTGAGCAGAATGCGGAAATGGCAAAGAGATTTAAATAACAAATTTTAATAGGTTTCATCCCACCGGGAGAGACACTTCTGATTATCTATGACCTATACCAATTATCACGATTCTCCCCACCGGCTTACCATAATTTTAATAACTAATCAAACTAAGCCTGAAGGTTCTGTGAAATGCCAAATATATACAAGGGTTTTGCTAGTTACAAAGCTAGTACTTGCTACCTGACCTTTTTTACAATTCCTGCAACTACTTATTCACACCTCAGCCACATGTTTAAATGCTCAGCCTTGATTTAGTCCTTATTGATCCTGGGCTGCTACCTGTTTGGACTGAGAAATGACCTTCTGTGGACATCTAGGGAGGTCTGTCCTGCTGTGAGAAGAATTTCAAAAGAAGTTTGGTTAGAAATGTAATGCAGATCTTGGTTGCTAGTGAAACTGCATGTATCGGAATGAGATACAATAAGCCCCTGGTGTCAGTCCAGGCCCGGGCAAAGGCCTGAGCACGACAGGGTTATCCAAGAGCTGGCATAAGGTTAATGAGGGCAAATCAGGTAGAAATAGGTGCTTGGGGATCCTAGGAGATTTCTACGGAGCTACCTCTCTCCAAATTTCAGTCTGTTTCCTCACTGTAGCCATGCTCCCCAGATTATAACTTATATGGAGTTTAGCCTGAAAACCTCATTAAAATCCTGCCCTCTTCCTTCTCCTCATCCCTGATTTGGCTTTTGCATCCTTGACTCTATGCCAGTACTTTAAAATTTTTAACGTGCTTACCCATCACTGGGGATTTTGTTAAAACGCAGAGTGTGAACAGAGCAGTAGGTCTGGCTTGGGCCTGAAATCTGAATTCCTAACAAGCTCCTACCTGATGTGTCTGCTATTGTGCCAGACCACGGGATGGATAGGAAGACCCCGGTTGGTTCTCTGATGTTAATGTGAATTAGAACTACCTGGGGAAGCTTGCTAAAACTTGAATTGCTGGATATGACCCCTGGAATTTGTAATTCAATAAATACATTAAATTATAATCCAATAAATAATCCAGGTTGGGGCTATGGGTGTCTATTTCTGGTAAGTTCCCAAATAACACCAGTGATTGAAGTCCACACACCCTGAAGCACTGCCTTAGACTACAGTCCCCGACTGAATCCAGCTGCCACTACCCAGGAGGACAGATTGCTGCCGCTCTCCCTGATCTTCTGCCAGACCTTCCTTCTTGGCAGTTCTCAGGGATGAGTTTGGAAGGATTATAACATTCTTACCTTTCAGGTATGTGTAAAGTAGAAAGGAAAAGAAAGACTTCCATAGCCGAGGAAAGTCTCTCAACCTTTTAAATACTAAAATGGTATAGTTAATAGGGAAGAAAAATAAAACAGCAAAGCAAAATCACCCCACCACTCTGATAAAAACAGATAGATGCAAGTCTCTAGCTATTCACATCTCTCCGTCTGCATTGTCAGTACCTGCTCTACAAGCTATCGTCTCAGGAAAGGAAACAAAGGTGTTACTTTTCCTGATGAAGCTGATATTGGAGGATAGGATACAGGTATAAGTGGATGATGATTTCTTAAGGTACTGCCTTCAAACTAGACACATGTGTGCATCCATGTGCCACATGGCCGTGCTGAGCCCTCTGAGCATGCTTTCCTGGGGGCCTGAACAAGCAGGACATGCTGTATTGAGAGCAGAGTGAAGTGCATGCTCTTGCAAGCAGCTGGTGCGTGGAGAGAATGAAGAGAGAGGGACATAGGTGGGCAAACTCAGTTCTTCCATCAAACCCAGTAAACCAGGCAAATCCTCACTGCTCAGGGAAAGCAGGAATTGAGGAAAAGAGACCAGAAATAATGAGCTGGTGAGTGTCTTCCCTAGAAACAGGGGTGGGCAATTAGTTGCTGCACCCTCTCATGTACCCCCCAAAAGAATCTAAGGCTCAAGTTTGCCAACCTGCTCTAATCCCAAATGTCAGGCAACCTTTTACACCTGGTGTAGTGAATTTAGTGACTAAATCGAGTCACCCTCATGTTAGGCTAAACCTAACTAAACCTAAACCTAAAACTAAACCTAAACCTAACTAAACCTAAAACTAACTAAACCTCTCTGAGCCTCAGTTTTACACCTACTCAAGGAGCTAATGCATTGAATCTCCAAAGACTGTTTTGAGAATTAAATAAAACACCACTTTATATCGAGGGGAAACTCTCTATTATAGCAGTTTCCTTTCCATCCTTCTTCATCCTTTAGCCTTGTGACTTAGTACAGTGAAATATGTCATATTTTACTTGCCCTTGAAGAATTTATCTTAATGAATAGATACCAAAAGGTTAGTGTATAAGGCAATGTTTTGAAAGACTAAAAAGAGATTAATGTGAAGACTAAGGATTATCATGTGTAAAATGCCTAATATAATTCTTAGTGCTAAGTGGTTAGTCCAAGATGAACAAGTATGTATGAGACACATATACATATCTTATCATTCAGACTGAAAGAGGGGGAAGGGAATCTAGAGTCATCCTGCTGTGGCTATGTCTGAGCACCCTGGCTTTAGCTGGCTTCTCTGGGAAGAAAAGCAAGCTATTAATTGTGGAAAAGAAGAGGGCATTTCAGGAATAGGGAACAGGAGGGCAGACATTAATTAAGCACAGAGGTTTAAGGGCAGTGGGACAGACGGACTAGGTGGGGCATGACCTGTTGTCTCAGAACTGTTTCCAGTCCCAAGCCCATCACAACACTGGTCTCCATGGCAGAGTCTCTGGTATTTATTGCCCATCCAGGTGGCTGCACTGAGAACAACTAGCGGTGATTCCTCTGCCTTTTATGTATAATGACTCCATTGATTTGAATGTCAGGGCAACTCTCAATGTCTGGAGACCAAGCAGTCCATTCTCTACTGGAGCGAAGTTATTTTTCTTTAAGTCAATGATTCTCAACCTTGGCTACACGTTAAAATCACCTGGGAGCACTAAAAACTTTAGTGATACCTTGGCTCCACCCCAAATCAATGGAATTCAAATCTCAGAGGGTGGAGTTTGGCATCAGTATTCTTTTTAAAATCTCCCCAGATAATTCTAATGTGCAGCCTGGGTCAGGAAAATCTGTTCGAGGGTAAGGTAGTCTGTTCCCTTGTATGGAAATGACATTTCTATCATTGATTTTTCTCAGGACTGATTATGAAGCAATTAACCACAATTAACCGGACTCTGAGTAGCCTATGCATAAGCACCAAACTCGTATGGGATAATGGAATAAAATGACAAATGGAAACATGTTTTTCAAATATAAACTGGGACACTGGTTTGCATTCAAATTAAAAAAATTCTGAAGCCGGGCATGGTGGCGCACGCTTGTAATCCCAGTACTTTGGGAGGCAGAGACTGGAGGATCCGGGTTCGCGGCCAGCCTCAGCTCTCTCTCTCTCTCTCTCTCTCTCTCTCTCTACTTAGGCCCTCTGCAACTTCGTGAGACCCCGTTTCAAAATAAAGTATAAAAAATAGGGCCAGGGGTGTAGCGCGGAGGTAGAACGCCCCTGGGTTCAATCCCAGGTACCGCAAAAAACAAAAAAAATTTCTGGCAAACAAATGTCTGCCTTTAAATATGTGGTTAAATTCCATTCATATTGCTAAATTATACAAGTTATTTTGCAAAAGAAAAAGGTTATGAATACATTAACAACTTAATACAAGCATTGATGTGCCTATGTGAGTTTGAGAAGATAGTTTACTAAGAATTTGTCTTTTTAATGATAACAGCTTTCTAATTGGATATTTATGTTGCTGAAGTGATGAGTTGTTTCAAGAGATATATTGGAAAAATCTTATTTAGTTAACAGGCCTGGGAAGTGAATTTGTATTACTGTCCGGAGTTGTTTCTTTTCATTAGCTCATTAATTTTTTCAACAAATATTTATTGATTTCTTTCTACCAGGTGGGCATCTAGCATTGGACAAAAGAAAATGGTTATATTATTTGTGACTAAAACAGACTTGGCTTCTGACCTCCTGGTTCTTACAATCCAGTAGAAGAAAGAGAGTACTAAATGATACTTCTTCATTGTACTATGTGCAATGAACAGTATATAGTGACTGGGGAAAACTATGTTTGTATGTAGGAGTGTGTGTCTGTACTGTCATAGAATCCCCTGAGGGTCATCTCCACTCCTCTGAGCCAAGATGAGGTGAAGCCAGCGGTTAGAGTACTGTAAAGCAGAGGAAGAATTTAGAATGTTCAGAGCTTAATTAATAACATGCTGAAATAAGGACTTTGCACAAACATACATTCATAATAATTCTTTTCATTTGCCAACTTTATTCACATCGTGTGTGTGTGTGTGTGTGTGTGTTTTCTTTTTGAGGTGCTAGGTTTGGAAACCAGGGGCATTCTACTGTTGAGCTATATCTCCAGCCTTATTTTATTTTTTATTTGGAAACAGGGTCTTACAAAGTTGCCAAGAGCCTTGCTAAGTTGGCAAGGCTGGCTTCTAACCTGTGATCTGCCTGTCTCAGCCTTCCAAGTACTGGGATTACAGACATGCAATCATTACACCAAGCTTTCTTTTTTTCCTTTTTAGTATTTCAAAGTCAACATCTATTCAAGTCAATATATTCATGAGTATTTCCCATGAATCAAGAGTTAAGATAGGCTGGGAGGACACACAAACACACACCTGTTACAGAAAAATTCCTGATGTAAGAGAGGTTTTACATATAAGATATGAAGGTATTTGGGTTCAGGCAAAGGAGATGGTTAGCCTTGCTACCTCTGATCTTAAGCATCATGTAGGAACTTAGCTGGGAGGAGGGTCTTATAAACCTGGGACATCAAAATGATGATCCAAGGTTGTTTGGTTGGCAAGGGTAGAAGCTGATAAGAACAAACAAGTTCATTGAAGTAGAAAATAGTGGTAACACCTCGTAAACTCTAGAACCAACCCAATTTAGCTCTGCATATTAGTCACCCAACCAGAGCCCAACTGAAAGAGCTCACAATCAGAACCAATTCCACAGAGGTCCTCAGTTCTGGCTACATGTTATAGTGACCTGGAGCACCGCCACAAAAGGGTGATGAGGAGTCTCTGTGGGCTGGGCGTGGTGGCACACACCTAGAATCCCAGTACACAGGGCCAGCCTCAGCAACTTGGTGAAATGCTTAGCAACTTAGACCCTGTTTCAAAGTAAAATATAAATAAAAAGGGTTGGGAGTATAGCTCGGAGGTAGAATACCTCTGGGTTCAATCTGCAGTACCAAAATGAATAAATAAACAATAACCAGAAGTGGTGGTGCACACTGGTAATCCCAGTATTTGAGAAACTGAGACAGGAGGATTGTGGATTCTTAGTGAGACCCTGTTTCAAACAAACAAAAAATAAATAAATATGTAAATAAATAAATAAATAAATAAGTGGGCTTGGATTGTACCTTGGAGGTAGAATGACCCTGGGTTCAATCCCCACTTCCACAAAAATCTATGTGAATGAATGAATTAAAAAATAATAATTTCTACCGGGTAGGAGCCAGGAACACTGGACACTGGGAATGCATTTAGGAAAGATTATAAGCCACTGTCACCCACATAGGGTTTCAGTATCAATGTAGTATGGCAATATGGCAAGACCACAATGTCTCCCTTAAGCTCTACTTTCTGTTTTCCTGTCTAGGAAAATCTACCTAAAGAATCAGTTAAAATATTACCTAAATTAAACCTTTGTTCTTACTCCGAGGAAAAGTTAATTATTTCTTAGCAAAACAGCCAAAGAAAGCTTTGTGGAGATTCCTTTCACACTTGTGTTCATGTGGCTACTTTATGTATCCAATTATAAAAATCCTCTAGGGTTTGGTTGCATGCCTGTGTAGCACCTGACTTGGTGCCTAGAACATACAAAGCCTTGAATACAGGAAGAAAGGAAGGAAAAAAGGAAAGGAGGAAGAAAATGACACAACTGAGCAAGTAGAAGCAAATTAACTTGCACAATGGGGGATTCTTTGGCAACTGGGGATGTTCAGATACCAAAGACTTCAAATAAAGGGTACAAAAAGTGGAGATAGGTGCGCCACTGACCTTACTTCTATGAAGGCTTTCTTTCTTTTATACTTTTATTAGTGCATTAGTCTCACATCATAATATAGTTCATTGTGATAGTGACATGCATGCACACAACACATGGTGGGCTTTCCCCCAGCTCTCTCCCCACTTCCCTCTTCCCTATGCATGATATTGATATTGACATTGGTATTCGCACATATGTACATCATGTCAGTGGAAGAGATTCCTTCATTGATCCCCCCAACCCCTAGACCACTTCCCTGGCTCCACTGAAGTTTTTCCTGTATTAGCTAAAGTCCCTCTGGTGTTCCCATTACTCCCTAGCTTCTGAATATGAGAGATAATATTTAACCCTTCACTTTCTGCGACTGGATAATCTCACTCAGCATAATGTTCTCCAGGTCCATCCATTTTCCTGTAAATGACATAATTTTGTTCTTTATTACTGAATAGAGTTCCATTGTGTGTATATCCAATAATTTTGTAATCCAGTCATCTATTGATAGATGCCTAGGTTGGTTCCATAATTTGGCTATTGTGAATTGTGCCACTATAAATATGGAGATGCATTTTACTATAATATTCTGAGTCCAGTCATTTTGTAAAGATACCCAGGAGTGGTATAGCTGAATCATATGGTAGATCCATTCCCAATTTTCTGAGGACTCTCTACACTGATCTCCATAGCAGCTGCACTAATTTTCAATCCCAGCAACACTATAGAAGAGTTCCTATTTCCCCACATCCTTGCCAGCATTTATTGTTGTTTGACTTTCAACATTCTTATTTGATCTTTTTAGCTTTTGAATGTTTTCTTCAAATAAACTCTTATGAGGACAGCCAAAATAAACAGAGTCAATGTATGGTTTTCTGAGAAACAGCGTCTTAGAACTTGTCAGAAATGCACATTCCCACAACCTATACCAGACCTATCACATCACACACTCTGGGAAGGGGCCCCAGGATTTTGATTTTATAAATCCTTCTAGGTGCTTCTGATGTGTGTGCAAGTTTGAGGTCCACTGGCATAGATAAAAGAGGGTCTATTTTGGTGGCAGCGCAGTTGGTCAGCAGCTGAGAGCCCCTGTTTCCCCATCCTTGTCACACACACAAATGCAGTTCTCTGATCCTCTCCATAGGCCCAAGGTTCTCACAGAAAATAAATCTAATAAGCTGGCCAAGCAAGTTTGAGTCTCCTCCTGTGTGACACAATTCTCAGTGTTGCCTGACTCTAGAGTTCCTTGCTCTCCACATGCATTCTGTAAAATGAGTTCTTTCTGATGATTTGCTTCAGGTTCGGATTTTCCCAGTTCACACATCTCCCTTATCTAATGACTACCAGAACTTTGAAATAAATCAGGTATATAATAGTGACTAGTTTGATATGTGAGGTCAGTTCAACCTCGTGCACCTTCTTACCAAACAATTCTCTCATAACATTGTTACCTTCATGACTGGTCCCAGAGGTGTTCCCATACCACTGCAGGTGACTGATATAGCATATGCTGAACAGATCCCCAAACCACCATTTCAGCTAATCATAGTTGAGACAATTGTGAAGACCTTATTCTGAGAAGCCGTTTAAGGGTTTTTTTTATCTTCTCTACTTGAAAATTCATAGCCATGTTAATTTAGCATCCCTCCTCATTACACAGCTTCTTAGTAAGTTATATAGTAATGATGAATGATAAATCAGATGGTCAGGCCTATATTACTCATGACATTTTAATAGTATTAATCTAGGATAGCTTTTAATTGTCCATTCTACAGTCTTTAATGCTAAGAAGATATAGATGTTTCCATTATTCTAATTGTATTTCAAATAAATGTATGTGCTCAAAATTTTCCCTCTAACCCCATTTAAAAAGGCTAAATTAGAGGTGTCTCTATGCATGAAAAATGAATTATTTTACAGCAAAACCTTGATTAATCGCACTAGAAAATAGCAGAAGCCTCAATTAACTGTACATTGTCTGCACTTAACTTGTCAGAAAATGACATGAAGGATAGAAAAATAAAGTTTCATCATGAAATTAAAAAACAAAATTTCAAAACCACACAAAACAACCCCCATGACTTGCATGTCTTTAATATAGCTCAGTGAAAATGGATTTTCAGAAAACATTGTAGTACTGTAAGACTTTTAGTTACAATACAAAAAGATGATTATTTTAAAGTCTCTACTTGTAAGACAAGAATTACACTAATAATGTTTCAAAGGACTTTCAACGAGACTGTTGAGAAAAATTGACTTAACTTTAAAGTCATTGAAAATACCACTTCCCAAGAATCTACTTAATCAAAAATCTATAATAGTAACTGTATATATTGATAATATTTAACAGAAAAAGTAAAATTTGAAAAAAGTGAATTTTCAGATAATTGATGCTCTCCATATTAAGCACCAAAACATTGTACATTAACCACTTTGATGTTGTTAAATTATATTGGTCTTATGAAACAGAAGATAAAGATGTCCTTAAATGTTCCTGATAGTGTTGATATCAGTATCATTCATATGAGTACAGTTCTTGTTGTAGTAACTAGGTTATAAAGCATTCTTATCTTTCTGACAGCAGAACTCAGTATTTTTCTTTGTTTCTACACTAAATAGCTGCAGATGATGAGCTGTAAATATTTTAAAAAGAGACGAAAGAAGGAAAACTTTTTTAGTTTTGTCTGTC
Source organism: Glis glis (assembly GCA_004027185.1). Classification (NCBI taxonomy): domain Eukaryota; kingdom Metazoa; phylum Chordata; class Mammalia; order Rodentia; family Gliridae; genus Glis; species Glis glis. Next base: position 19,295 of record PVJS01004477.1, read on the forward strand.
CCTCTTGCTATCTCTGCATGCCACTTCTGACTAGAGCAAGACTTTGTACCAAGTTATTTGGGTCTAAGCTGGAACATGGCTCTGCCTACTCTACTTTACAACTTGAAGGTCGTGGGGACAAGGCAAGTCATTTGGTCCAAAGAAACAGATCACAAAGATTTAAAGTATTTAGGCAGTAGTAGGTCAGGGGTCAGGGGAATAAATTGTGATCAAGAGTTTCAAAGTGAGAGCTTCAAAATCTATGTGATTAGATAGCACTTGGGAAATTGCCAAGAACTAGGAAGGGGTGGGTCATCAGAATAAAATGAAGTCAAGTGTCAGACCAAATAGTTAGTGACTAAGAGATTTCTAGAAATGGAAGCAGATGGGAGAATTTGAAAAGGAGAAACAATATTTGGAACTGAATCACAAGGAAAGAACACCAACAGAGAGGCAGTTGGTATTGAAACTTCAACATTCATTACATCTTAAATCCCGAGTCCACCCACTTTTCACCATCTGCACCATTTCCAACCTAACCAAAGTTACTCTAACTCTCATAAACTCCAGTAGTCTAGCAGTTTCTCCAAATGGTCTTCCCTTCAAATGATGCTCTTGCTGCCCACAAATCCTCTTTACCAGGCAGGTGTGTCCATCCTCCAACAGCTGTGAACATTGGCTGCATCCTTCCCATAGGAATTGTCCTTGTTATATGGAGAAATACCTAGGGGGTGCATGCTCCCCTTGGCATGGATGCCCTAGCCAACGTTTAATTGATACAGAGATACAAAAGGCCTGCTCCCTTGTCTTGAGGTGAGATAAATCTGGTTCTTTGTATGATCCAGAGTTCCCTGTGGATCAGGCTGAGTGAGGTTAGATATCACCTAACTGGCCTTCATTGTATTTCTAACTTAATTACTTTCAGCGCTCTCTCTCTCTCTCTCTCTTTCTCTCTCTCTCTCTCTCTCTCTCTCTCTCTCTCTTTCGCCTTCCCTCTTCCTCCCTCCCTCCCTCTTCTTTCTTTTTCTCTTTTTCTTTCTAGCTCTCTTCCACTTACTCAAGTACATACTTCTAAAGATCTGATATAAGACACTCTGACTTTTTACTTACTGTCCTACAGCACAAATAAATATAGTTATTTAACTTAGAAAAATGTCACATTACTTGCCAAATTTTCATTTTTAATTTCAGTCTAGACTAAAGAAATTTCATATTGTTCAAATGAGTGAAAGGAGAAAAGAGCAAAATTTTATCATTTTGTGGAGATTAAATATTATCCTGTTTCTTGCAAATTCTTCTTAGAGAATGTTTGTGAAATTTTCCCCAAATTGACAAATACACATTAAAAAAACCTCTGAGAAAATTAAGACATTTAGAAATGAAAAATAGTTTTTGGGAAAAGAAGCAAGCAAATAGGGGATCTAAAAATCATTTTTGAATTGTTTGACTGTTTATTGGGTACAGCATATATCTTAGTAAGTTCTTAGTATATTTTAATTTTTTGTTAATTTCCCCATATTGCAGTTGACCATATCGGGGCTCAGATGACTTAAGACATTTGCTCAAGGTCATATAACTAGTCAGCCTTGAGCCGTGTGAACCACGCTATCTGACTCCAGACACTTGCTCTTTTAAAAGTGTCTTTTACACTTGTTCTTTTTCCTGTATTTCACAGGAAATTCCAAGGTGCATTAATTGGGTAAAATGCTTACATAAAAATAAAGGGAGGTCTGGCGTGGTGGCGCACGCTTGTAATCCCAGTACTTTGGGAGGCGGAGACCGGAGGATCCGGGTTTGCGGCCAGCTTCAGCTCTCTCTCTCTCTCTCTCTCTCTCCCCCTGTCTCTCTCTCTCTCTCTTTACCTAGTGAGGCCCTCAGCAACTTTGTGAGACCCGGTTTCAAAATAAAGGAGAAAAAATAGGGCCGGGGGGTGTAGCGCGGAGGTAGAACGCCCCTGGGTTCAATCCCCAGTACCGCAAAAATAAATAAATAAATAAATAAAATAAAGGGGAAAAAGGAGGAGGCATGTTAGTAATAAGTAAATTTGGAAAATACTACATATTACATGCCTGTTGGGAGACAATCCTCCCCAGATCCCTCAGGTCCTTATACAGTCTGAATCTTCTGAGAAAAAATATTTATAGACAATTTAAGAATGTTTATATAAGGAGACATTCCAGAATGGTAAAATAGGGAAGCTTCTTTCTCCTCACTGGAGAGGTTTACTCTTTCTGGGTGAGAAAGATATCTCTCTGTGTATAGGTGAAGATGGATTTGCTAGTGCTCCTCTTATAAATTCAGGAGTTTCCTAAGCTCAGTGCTCCCTGTGATGAATCAGAGCCCTCTGGACAGAGAGTCCTCCTGGCTTTCTGCACATCCTCCCCATGGGACTTGGGAACCAAGAGGATCCTGGGAAAACATGGAGATCATGTTACTTGCTGTAAGGGTAATAATAAACTGTCAAAATCCTCACTGTCTTCTTATCAGCCAAATAAGAAGCTGTGGAAGCCTGAAAAACAATCTAGTCTCTTCTTACATGCTACTACTTAGGAACCACTTGATCACTTGACAATCTCTTCCTAGGAATTCAAAACTTAAAGTAAGTGTTCGAAGATGTCTTCTAATGAGGAAACACATTTATTTCTTATTGCATCTAACATAAGTCATTTTCCTCTATTGCATATTAACCTGGAGTGTGTCCCCACATCAATAGAAAGGCAGGGGCAGAGGTGATTTGGGGAATTCAGAAATAACACTGCCGGCTGCTACTTTCTATGTCTCATTTGAAGGTTGATTCTCCCCTTTCCAAGCACCAACAGAAGAAATTCATGAGGCAGATACTACACCTCCTCTGAGTCACTGCTTTTATTTGCTTTTCCTGTATCATCCGCCTTCCCAGCTTTAATTACATGCCTCGGCACATTCTAGAAGTAAAGATAATTCATAACAGAGATTTTCTCCTCTTAAACATTAGATCAAGAATCCACGTGGCTGTTTCTGCTGCTTCTACATCTTTTCTTCTGCTCACTCTAATTGCTATGCAGTACTATCTAACCTCTAAAAGAGCCCAACTTTCTTCTGCCTCCTGTTGCATTCCTTGGAATAATGGTATAAATAACTAAGAAGCTGAAATAATGTGACACAAACTCTTCTCAAAGCCGGTTTGAGAATTCTGCAAGAGGAACTACCGAGTAATATAAAAGAACTCAGCTGGAAATATACATTGGAAAAATAAATTGGAAGATGGCTTTAAATGCTTTTGAGTGGTCCCCAGGAATATAAAAGGAAGCAGAATACAGAAAATGATAAACAAAACTTGCAAGGCTGACTCAATAAGTGGCTCTTAAAATAGCTGTGAGTTTCCCTCCTATCACCCAGCAGGCTGCCAATAACTAGACAGACAAATCGAACAATTAGATGGTTTGAGGCAGCAACAGAACAGATCTATATAGCATAACATCCTGACGGGAGCCTTAACCATTGTCTGAATAAAATGGTGTCCGGTACAAGAGATTATTTCTGACCTGGACAAAATAGTAGGAAAACTCTGTGAAACATATTTCCTTATTGAGCATCTATGATATGTTTGATGGTCTGATATGAACTAGGGGTGCTGAGATAAGAAATGCATACTTTTCCAAAATGCCAGGGAGGAAACAGGTAAGTCAAATAGTTAATACAATATGGTTTGACAAGGATTATAAACATGATAGGTATGTGCCACTGGGAGATCGGGGGAAAGGCGTTTCATCTAGATATGGGGTGTTTGAGGGGCTGAGTCCTGATGTCAGTCTTGTTGGATAAATTGAAATTTTCCAGGCTAAAAAAAAGTCAGAGAATATATTCTAGGAAGATGCATTTTCCAGGTTGACAAAGTTCAGAGAATAGAGATTCTAGGAAGATGCAGCGGATCAAAAGCATCAGGGCATGAAAGGGCTGGTGCCGTGGGAGATAGGGAAGGTCGGTCTGGCTGCAACGCAGAAAACATGTGAGGACAGATTGAGAAATGAATCCGGAGCTCCGGGAGAGGCAAAATCATGAAAGGCCTTTTGTGTCATGCTAAGGGACTTGGATTTCATCCTGAGTGTTAAGAAGAAACCAGTGATGTGATTTACAGTTAGGACTCACTCTTTTTCTTTTTTCCCTCTTGTGACCTTCAGAGGATACTAAGATTGGTTACTGAGTGACCAATTCATAATGTATAGATCAATGTATTCTGACCAAATACATCCCAAATTGGTTACATGTTTTATATGTCCTGATTTAATTTGCTTTCTTATTGATTTAAGTTATGTATCTGGTAAAGACAGTAGTAAAGATAATAGAAATAAAGATAGAAGTAAAGATGCTAGTTTTCGCCTCTTACACAGATTTTTAAAAAGTCAAGAAAAAGCAGGTCGTGGTGACGCATGCTTGTAATTTCAGTACTTGGGAGGCTGAGACCGGAGGATCTGGGTTTGTGGCCAGCCTCAGCTACTTAGTGAGGTCCTATGCAACTTAGTGAGACCCTGTTTCAAAATAAAGAATAAAAAATAGGGCTGGGGTGTAGCTTGGAGGTAGAATGCCCCTGGGTTCAATCCCCAGTACTGCAAAAAAAAAAAAGTCAAGAACAGAAGACTACATGGTCAGTTACATATGATAATAAGTTCCAATCAGGAAAAAATTTGGTAGGTCTAATAAAGAATCCTTAAAACCAGGCTGGGAATGTAGCTCAGTGGTTGAGCACTTGCCTGGCATAGTGAGGCCGTGAGTTTGATCCTCAGCACCACAAAGAAAAAAAATTATTAAAATGAAAGAAAGGGCCATGCTATCTTAAAGCCTATATAATTCCACATATCCCAATGGTGACGGAATGGTAAGGGGAAAATTGGCAGCAGGTTCTTTAGAATTAGGCATGTGTGGCCTCCAGCTCTGTGCAAAATAATGAATTTCAGCCAAGGTTGAGGAGGGCAGGCCTGGCAACTTCTTTCTCCATCTTCTTTCTGCGATACATTATTTTTTTAAGTGTCTCAACATTGTTGCTCCTCTGATGAGATCTGGAATCCTGGCTACAATTTGACTCCACAGTATTCTTTACTTGTCCCCACAGACCTGGCTCTTTTGCAGAGATAATTTTTTTTAACTTGGGACATTGCAAAAAAGACATCAAATACCGAAAACTGTGTTTCATGAGGATCAAAGGCTTGCTTCTTTTATGCAACTACATTTGGTAAATACTGCTTAAATAGTTACTTGGAGATGTTGTCAACTGTCTTACTAAAAGGCGGCAAGCATCAAAAATGGGAGGATACTTCATTTAATCTGAAAAGCTGTATATTTTTATATTATTTATACTGTAGTGCTTGACATATCTCACTGTGTTTTTCATTTCCTTGCAATTGCTGGCCTCTTAAATTGCTATTTTTTTATCATGCTTCTATTACAGACTTCTATCTAGCCAAGTTCTTCTGAGGAGGAAAAAAGGAAAGAAAACAGTTTTGATCTCAATTTTACTGACTTCAAGATTCATCTATACAATTAAAATTTATTCCTAAGAGAGGAGTTAGAATTCTTCCAGACATTTTTATGGCACCAAATTTTCTAAAGTTTCTATCATTGTTTAAATTTGTCACCCAGATAATGTGGATAAGATCAGTGTGTGTGTGTGTGTGTGTGTGTGTGTGTATGTGTATGTATGCATATATACACACATGTGTGTATTAAGATTAGTGAGTAGCATTCATTTTGACTTAAAGTATCATTTCCACATATAAATAACATATTGCTGTGTTAAGAAGGAAAGTGACAGTTAAATAAACCACCAATTAGACTGAGTAGAAAAGTATTTCTATCTTTATACATAATTATGTAGTACTTTTGCTTAAATTTGTGATTTATGAATGTAATTCTAGGGAAGAAAAGACTTCATTTATACTAAGTATAATAAGAATGTTAGAAGAAAAAAATTTCTATCTACTGTGACCTTGAGGGGTTAGGCTTTTGTAATATAACAAATACACTGTCTAGACTGGAGGGGTAGGATTCCAGCTTTTGAATGGTCATGGCTTCAAATGATTTCTCTATATTGGGTCAGTTGTTTCAATCGAGAGTTGCAAACTCTATATATTCAGAAAACCAGTAGCCTGTAGCATGGTACATTTTCATTTTTTTCTTCTGGTTTTTATGACTTCAGAAGTAAGCTGACCTCTGAACATCATCAGCTCTTAAAAATTGTTCTTTACACATTTGACCTACAATAATTGTACTGTTGTACTGGTAAATTGTGTGCGTATGTGTGTTGGGAAAGTATAAAGTTTTGATGTTAAAAAAGCTATACATTCACTCAATTTTTGAGGGAAAATTTTCTCTGCAAAGACTACCTAAGTATGATCTTGATACATCCCAAAGAGGTTATGACTTGAATCACTTAACTACTAATTTTCATTAACTCATTTGCTCTTTGTTTATTTGTTCATTAAGTGAGTATTATGGGAATAAGGAAGTACTACAAATAGGTAGCCACAACAAACATGAGAAAGGAAGCTAAGAACCTATGTTTTGGACCATAGAGAGGAAGAAATGTTTAGAAATATATTCCTACTGTAGTCTAAAAATTTTAGAGCTAAGTGTGCTGGTACACATGTGTAAACCCAGTGACGTTGGAGGCTGAGTCAGGAGGATCCCATGTTCCAGGACAGCCTGGGCAACTTAGCAAGACTTCCCCTTCAAAATAATATTAGGCCGGGCGTGGTGGTGCACGCTTGTAATCCCAGTACTTTGGGAGGTGGAGACCGGAGGATCCGGGTTCGCGGCCAGCCTCAGCTCGCTCTCTCTCTCTCTCTCTCTCCCCTTAGTGAGGCCCTCTGCAACTTCGTGAGACCCGGTTTCAAAATAAAGTATAAAAAATAGGTCCGGGGGTGTAGTGCGGAGGTAGAACGCGCCTGCGTTCAATCCCCGGTACTGCAAAAAAAAAAAAAAAAATATTAAAACAATTATAGCAAATACATATTTTATTACTTTCCTAAGATTCTAGAGAGAAAGGGAATTGTCCAATAGTCTACACACAAAACAATAATTTGCTAAAACTAAAAAAAAATAAGCTATTCTCAAATTCAAATTTACTTGTGGGTCATTTATTTCATTGCGAGGGAACTTAATCTGGGAATGTCACTTAAAATGTTGGAAGTGGAGAACATTATGCTAAGTGAGATTAGCCAGTCACAGAAAGTGAAAGGTCATATGTTTTCACTCCTATGCAGTAGTTAGGGAGTAATCAGAATATAAGAGGAACTTTAGATAATGGAGGAGAAACTCCAATTGAGCAAGGGAGGTGGTTCAGGGGAGGGTGATGGTAGGGGAAAAATTAATGAAGGGAACACTTTTGTTGACATTATATGTGAAAATGCCAATGTCAACCTCAATACCATATATGGAGAAGGGGAGGGAGCCAGGGGGAAGCTCACCAAGTGTTGTGTGTATGTGAGTCCCTTTCACTTGGAACTACATGATGATGTGAGACTACAATGCACCAATAAAAGTATTTAAAAATAAAATGCTGGAAGTGAAATGGGAACTTTCTTATTTGGTTTGGAACCTCAAAGAGAGCAAAAGTAGTCCCAGGTCAAAGACAACTTCTGACTCCCAGCGTGAGCAATCAACAATCCTACCTGGAAGAAATCTTTACCATTTTGGATAAAAGAATCATAGTGATGAAATTCAAACCAAATGTGAACTTACAGTAAAAACCAAAGCAATAAACATGTAAGATATAACACACCATGAATGAAAGTCTTTAGAAATAATATACATTTACACTAACAACATGAGAGGTTGAAATTACCATATACAGAATATAGTATAATAAATTAATATAACAATATAATATAATATATATGAAATGGTCTAAGACATAAAATCAGAAACACAAAAATGAACATAGAAGAAGAAACTAATGCAAAAAATTAAACGGATTTGGAAAAGACCAAAATAAAACTTAAATTTCATTATCACTAAAATTTAAAACTCTGTTGGTTATCACACACTTATTACAATAGCTAAAATTAAAAAAACAACATAATAACCAAATGCTTGTTAGGATAGAAAGAAACTATGTTTCTCATAATTTTTTTTTTTTTTTTGTGGAACTGGGGATTGAACCCAGGGGCATTCTATCTCTGAGCTCCAACCCCAGTCCTATTTTTTATTCTTTATTTTGAAACAGGGTCTCACTCAGTTGTGGAGGGCCTCATTTAAGTAGCTGAGGCTGGCCGCGAACCTGGATCCTCAGGTCTCAGCCTCCCAAGTACTGGGATTACAAGCATGTACCACCATGCCCGGCTATGTTTCTCATAAGTTTTGATTGGAATTTTATTTATTTATTTTTTTTGCGGTACCGGGGATTGAACCCAGGGGCGTTCTACCTCTGCGCTACGCCCCCGGTCCTATTTTTTATACTTTATTTTGAAACCGGGTCTCACGAAGTTGCGGAGGGCCTCACTAAGGAGAGAGGGAGAGAGAGAGAGAGAGAGAGAGAGAGAGCGAGAGCTGAGGCTGGCCACAAACCCGGATCCTCCGGACTCTACCTCCCAAAGTACTGGGATTACAAGCGTGCGCCACCACGCCCGGCTTTGATGGGAATTTTAAATGATATATCCACTTAGAAAATTTTTTCATCATCTTCTTATAAAATTAAATATACAATTATTTTTTGATTCAACTCTCACTCTTGAGACTCTACCTCGGATAAATGAATTGCATTCACAAAATCTTGTATGCAAATACTGATGACCAATTTATTGGAAACAACTCAGATATCTTCTAGTGGGTGAATGGCTGAACAGGTGCTGAAACTTTCTCAAAGTGGGATACTGGTTGAAATAAAAAGAACCAAGTCTTGATACACAACAACCTGAAGAGGCTGCAAAGAACAGTGTGGTTAGTGAACAAGTGCATCTCAAAAGGTTTCTACTCTATGATTCCAAATATATAACAGTCTTGAAATAATAATGATAATGATAAAATCATAAATATAGAGAACAAACTCATAGTTGTCAGGAAACAGGGATGGGGTAGTATTTGAATAGAAAGGAGTTTCTTTTCCTGTATCCTGACTGTGGTGAGAGCAACATGAATCTTTACATGAGATAAAACTGCATAGCACTACATACATACATGCATACACACAAATCCACACATAGAGAAGACGTATTGGTATATGTATTAGCCAGGGTTCACTAGACTAACAGAATTCACAGAATGAGTATATGGAAAAAGTGATTTATCAGATCTTACAGTTTGAAGCAATGTAGTCCCAAGTTCCGACTGCACATGGAGAGTCAGAGGAACCAGTAGCTGGTCGAGTGGTCTAAGAGTTGGAGTCTTAGGATCAGAGCAACCATTAATTCAGTCCCAGTCCAAGACGTGAAGATCAGGAAGCTCTTCGGAGAAACGATGGTGAAGTTTCAGTTCGAAGGGCTGGAGGCCGACGATCTCAGAAGAGAGCAGAAGATCAAGAAGCTCTTCAGAGAAATGGCCAAGTTCTAGTTCTATGAGCTGGAGGCCGACAATCTCAGGAAAGAGCAGATGCGTTTTCTTCGGAAAGAGTCATGTCGCTCTATGCAGCTTTCTCCTTCTTTTATCTAAGTCCTGCACCTATCAGAACCCTGCTGCCTACATTCCTGGCAGGATTTTCTGTTTAATCTGCTGTTACATAAATCAATTATCTCATTGACACACCCAAAGTCACATGATCTTGGGTGTGTCATGGTCGGGTCAAGTTGACAAATTAGATTAATTATCACAGTATAAAAATCATGAAAACTGGTAAATGTCAATAGTCTATTTAATAGTGTACAAATGTCAGGTTTCCTGGATTTGATATGGAAATTGGAGAAAGGCTTATGGGATTCCATGTACTTTTATTGCAAGTTCTCATGGATTTAAATATATATAAACTTCTTGGGATAAATCAGGATTGTATTCATACAGACTTTACACAGGTAGGATTAAAAGCAGCTTAAAAAAGGAAGTCATAAACTGAAAGACAGAAAGAGATTTGAAGAAAATATTTTAAAAAAGGAAGATAAAAAATAAGAAAATAATTTTAAGGGACCTGGGTTGTAGAATGAAAAGTTCTAACATAAGCCTAAGTGGTATCTCAGAGAAATGAGTAGGAAGAATAGGGGAGAAGTTATGTTAAAAAAAATAAGAATTTATGGTAAATTCCACAACATGATGAATGATATGATTCACAAATAGAATTAGTAAAAGAATGGCCATGATGTAGGCATGTTGTAGGAAATATGTCAAACAACAAGAAAAAATAAAAGGATATCAAAAGCATTCAAAGAAAAATCACCTAGAAAGCAAAAACCTTAGAGCAGTTCTTACAAACACGTGAGACACCTGTGAATATCAGCTACCATAGTCACCCCGATTAATCTCGGGTCTCAGCGTGGGCCCAGGCATCAGTGTTTGCTTCAGCATTCACCCTGTGATTCCAGAGGTTGGGAACATGGCTTTGGCCTGAGAGCAAGCCTTTCCAATAGAAACAGGAGACACAGAAGCCAGTCCAATACTGCCTTCCGTGTTCTCAGAGAAAGAGAAAATCAATCCAGAATTACGACCCAAGAAAAATGACATTGAAATGTCATTTGTCTGGAAGAAAGAGACTTTTTTGTTTTGCTTTGTTTTTTACTATGAAAGACTTGGGTCCAAGGAATTTCTAAAGGCCATATCCCCCAATGAAAGAAAAGGATTTCTAAAAGGCCTGATAGTTAACTAAAAATGGTGAGTAAAGAAATTGGTCAATATGTAAGTAAATATAACATGCATTATCTTTAAAAATAAATAATCATGACATGAACCAGGTGTGGTGGTGCATGCCTATAATCCCAATACTTGGGAGGCTGAGACAGGAGGATCATAGATTCAAGGCCAGCCTCAGCAATTTAGCAAGACTCTGTTTCAAAATTTAAAAAATGTAAAAAGGACTAAGGGTATAGCTCCAGGGTAGAATGTCACTGGGTTCAATCCCCAGTACCTAGGGAAAAAAAATGTTCAAAATAACAATAACACAATAATAATCCTTGCGTGAATTTTAAAAATGGATATATGCCAAATAATATTTCATGTAAGGGGCTGACCAGTGTTAAAGTGTTTTAAAGTTATATCATATGGATTTGAGGTTGGATCACTGGGATCTCTGAAGCTAGAAAAGTTAACATATTGACTGACTTTACACAGTAATAAATTTGCATGATAAATCCTCAGGGTTACCTATTGTCATCAGTAACAAAATGCCATAGGCTGGGTGGCTTAAACAATAGAAGTTTATTTTTTCATAGTTGGGGAGGCTGGGAGTCTGAGATGAGGGTGCCAGCCTTGCAGTGGTTCCCTAAAGGCTCCCTTCCTGGCTGGCAGAAGCCTGTCTTCTCACCGTGTGCTCAGGTGACCTCTTTGTGCACATGCCTAGAAAGAAGGACCTAGGCTTGCAATCTCTCTTCTTATAAGGACACTAACAAGGACCCAACACTATGATCTCATATCTCCCTAATTACCTCTGTCTCCAAATACCATTGCATTGAGGGGTAGGCCACTACCATATGAATTTTGAGGAACCACACACTAAAAAAATAGAAATAAAAGGAAAACATTTCATTTATCCAATAAGGATAAGAAAGGAAAAACAAAACACTAAAAAAGTACAAAATAGAAAAAAAGAATTTAAATTAATAATAAGTTTCCTCATCTTTGATTATAAAGTGTCTTGGGTAAGCATATTCTAATAAGCAATACATTTAATAAATGCATTGGTGAAATGAGTCACAAAGATGACAAGTTGAGAAAATAGGAACATCATTGTGGGATAAAGAGAACAAGGGTGATCTCTTGTAAAAGATATTATTGGGGGCTGGGGCCTATAGAAAGGGTAGAATTTGAATGAGATGAAAAGAATGTCAAACTGGTACATTATCCTGAGCTTATCACTGGCATCCGATGAAGGGGCCTGTCTTAGCTTTCTTACTGCCATTCCAAATCTCCCAAACCTGGCAGCTTAAACAGCACAATGTGTTATCATCATGGTACAGCTCTCAGGGCAGAAGTCCAGTCAGAGTCACATTTCGCTGACATCAGGCTATCAGCAGGGCTGTGTTTTTTTCTAAAGGCTCTGTGGGAGGATTCACTTCCTGCTCATTAGGGTTATTTGCAGAATTCAGTGCCTCGCATATGTAGCACTCATGCCCCAGAATCTCCCTGGCTGTAAAGTGAGCCAAGGAGATTCACTACTCTCCCCTTCTCAAGAATTATAACCTTCCTCATACCTGCAAAGGCCCTTTTGCAATATGAGGTAACACATTCACATTTTGTAGGGATCAGGATTTGGATACTTTGGGGAATATTATCTGCTTAGCACAGGACCATTTGGCAGAAACAGCATTCAACTTAAAATATATAGTATAATGCAAGTGTACCTGAGGTCTGTCTTAAAAGAGTACTCCAAAATGAGTAAGATCATGATACAATTCAATATTTGATAAGATGTTTAATATCCTATATTTTATCCAGATAATGTTCAGTTTGAATCAGTCTTCTCCCATGTGCAAAGCAGGGTGGGTCTACAGCTGACTTTTTTTTTTTTGAGGTGGGCGGAGAACCAGGAACAGAACCCAGCATCTTGCACATGCCAGGCAAGCACTCCACCACTGAGCTACATCCCTACCCACAAGAGGGGTTCTGAAGGACAACTTCTTTGTTAGTAGCCTGATTCTAAAGACAGAGAGGAAAAGAAACAATACCAAAACACTCTTGCAGGCTTACTTCCCAAAAGTCAGCAATCATAGGGCAAGCATTCCTCCCTCCTGGGGATGGGAGAGGAGAGAAGCAGTGTTGGCTAAGGGGACCTCAGACACCTAGAAGGCTCCCAAGGAAGGGAGGGGTGTTTATATTATGAAACAGGGGTGTTTATATTATGAAAAACAGCACAGTCAATGACACTATTGTACTTAATTTACATTGGGGAAAGACATTGATTTTTATATTAGAATAGGAATCCATAATGTATGTGCCAGGGGACATGAGAAATGAGGACATTCACACAATGTTGATAAGACAGTGGATTGACCCCAACTTTTGCAATACAAGAATAGCACTGTATTTTAAAGCCCAAAACTTGTTTTCTTCCTAACTTGGTAACTGCATTTATAGGAGCTTAATTTATATTTAAAAAACAAATAAGCATTAAAGAGAGAGATGGTACTGGCAAGTGGATGTAATTGGGAGGCAAGGAGACACAGGACTAAAAAGGATAGAAAGATATTTTACATAAAGTGGAATTTTGGCCTTGAATAATAGTGTCATTCTTCAGCTCTGAATTTCATTTATAACCTGGGTCTCGTGACAGAATTTTTGCTGCTTTTTTTCATCATAGGTCACTTCTCTACAATGAATAATAGGGATTTCCAGGAACTACTTACATATTCAAAAATTCTGGAAAAAAATGTTCTGTCTTGGCCATGTCTCCTGATAGCCCTTTAGCAAGAAGTAGGTGGTTATAAAAACAAATGAAAAATATGATAGCTTTAGTGGAAGATGTTTTAGTGTCAAGGCACTAAAGAACTTTGGATATGAATATTCTTTTTAATTTATGTAGTGGTCTAAACACTTACCCACTCTGTGTGATTATGGCCAGAAAGCATCAGTCTTTAGAACAAATTCATTTAGAATATATGGAGAAAAATATTCTGTAAGGATCAGTAACAGGAAGATTGAATTCTGGAACTTTTCTCAGAGACTTGTCGCCAAGCATTTTATTTGTTAACCAAGTTGCAATGTCCTGAAATCATTTCTGTTAAGATTTTGGTTGTACAGGGGATGTTAGCCTGACTTCAGGGGTATACAGTGTGGCTAACTCATATCAGTGCTCAGGACACATGATATGAGCTCAGATATGAGCTCTCACAGCTAAGTTACCTTAATACCCTTCAGAGTTGCCTCTCAGACTCATCATCTGCTGTGGGAGACAGCAGCCAGTGGTATCCCATCACACAAAGAAGGAGTCCATCTTCATGAGAATAAGCAACTTGACAAGTACGTTGGCATATGGCTTTGTGTCCAAAGAAGGCAATAGATTTTGTGATGGCAATAGCTTGGATCCAGAAAACAAATATTTCCAAAATGATCTATTTAATAGTAGAATCACATCCTACATCAGTAGAGAAAGGGAGACTGCATACTATCAGGTCGTTCAACACCACTTGAGTTGAATGGGAAAGGAAAACACATAATGTTCAATATTTAGAACACATCTGAGAATTGCATGTTTCCATAGTTGTGCATTGTCTTCTGATTTAAAGGCTAATAAAATATTTTAAATTTCTAACTTTTAAAAATATATAAATCCCATGGTCTGAACATATAGCAAATACTTAATAGATACTTATGAATTTTTCCAAGGCAGCAGATTACTTCTTTTTTAAATTTTTATTGGTGCATTTTAATCATACATCATAATGAAGTTCTGAGTGATAGAGACATACATACACAAAGCACTTGGTGAGCTTCTTTTAACACCCTTCACTTTCAGGCCAGTACAGTGGAGTCAATAAGAGGTATCAAGTAAGATTAATTATTAAGAAAATTCTTTATTCTAGAGTCTTCCTATTAATTATCCTTGGGATAGTTTTATCCTCAATTCTCACAGTATATCAGTACTACTATAATATTCTTTGCTGAGATATAAGATCATCTTTTAGAACTGGGGTACATAAAATCATTTTTATGGTATACTGCCCCAAACTTTATCTTCTTTAAAAATCAAAACAAAACATATATTGACTTAGTCCTTTATCAGAGAGAGAGGGGTACAAATACTTTAGGTGATAAACATCTATGTCACCCTCACAGTATGAAAATTTTTAACATATATATTGTACTATGTGCTTTAATTGTATAAATCTCATGTGTGTTTCTTAAGCTTCCCACCTCTTACCTTGTTTTCTGCTGAAGCAAGCAAATTGAATGAAAATGAATTGAATGAAAACATAAACACTATTTTATGCTATAATATGCTAACTCAATCATATTTTAAGAAGCAAGGTTCACCAGATAAGACCTTAGGACCCTCCCATGGTTGCTAACCATTAATTAGATTCCCTAACAATTTTAAACACACATCGAGATAGCTAGAACTAGATGAATCTTACCCAATGATAGTTCCATTTATGTTCCAACATGCCAGCGTTAGCTGCCTGTGATCAGATACTTAAGTAATGACATTGGATTAATCTCTTTCTGATAGTATTTCTCTATTTAGCCTATGATAGTTTAGGAAATTTCTGGAATCAAAACCTGGCTTCAAGACTGTAAGTTACTTTAACTCTCTAAATCTCATAGGGTCTAATAATAATTAAACTGGAATATATTGTACAAAAATGTCAGATAAAAATGCTACCTACTGTATAATTTATTTTATATAACATTCCTGAAAAGGCAAAACTATAGCCACAAATCAGATCAATAGTTGCCGGTGCCTGGCAGCAGACACAAGAGTTTGACTAGGGGGGCACAAGAGACATTTGGGGGTGATAGGTTTGTTGTCTATCCCAAATAGTCTGGTGGTTACACAACTATACCCATTTGTCAAACCTCATCATGGATTTTTACTTTATGTAAATTATAACTCAACATACTTGATTTTTTTAATGAACATATGCGATAGTCTTTATACACATGCAGAATCAAGAACGCTAGTTCTTTCTGTACTCTTTCTCGGGGGAGCTAAGCATAACAGACACTTAAATTAGTGTCCTTCATCTTGTGAGGTGTAATTGGAAACCAAAGCAAGCATTTTCATTCTTTACACATTTCTAAGGCCTTTGCATTTATTTCTCACAGAAGCAATGTAGATTTTGTGACCCAATTTTAGGATCTCAAACTTTGGAAGAAGTATCAAAGCCTAGATCTAAAGCAAACTGAAATTCACATGCAGTCAACTATAGAGTGACTTGTGTAGAAACAAGCCCTGTTCATTATTGCTTGCTTTTTAGTCATTAGCCAGTGAACAATAACAACAAAATTGAATAGGAAGTAAACACAGTAACCCAGTGGCTATGTGGGATGGAGTGTTTATGTTTTCATTCAACACATCCACTGTGGGCCATGTTCTGTTCCAGGGGCGGGGACTTGGGGATGAATAAATAGAATTTCTGTCTTCACAGAGCTCATACTTTATAGTGATCCAGAGACATTTCTGGTGAAATTAGGATGTTAATGTGAGTCTAAATAGTTTCTAGGCATGTGAATGTTCTTTGAGTACTGCATTCTATAACTACCTACACATACAGTGAGTGGAGCATTTGGGACTTGTTTTCTGCACCATGTTTGTCACAGAGCAGCTAGTTTGGACCTCTGACAAAAATGTAATCTAAACCCAGGCGTGCTTATTAAAGAGAGAAAGAGAATAAAGAGGTAGGAGAGTTTGGTGTACTCTGTTATAATCAAATAATTTCTATTTCAAGGAAAACAAACTTAAACCCTAATACCAACTTAACAATTTTAGACAAAAATGTAAGAAACTTTTACAAAATGTTGAATATAGTCTTGGGGTTGTGAGCACATCACTATTCCAAAGTTGGCTGAGAAGGAGAAAGGACTATTTGTCATGATTAAAAATAGTGACGTGCATTCTGTAGTTGCATTGGAATGTTTACTGATTGGTTGGTAATGGATGAACAATAGCAATGATTGAATAACATTTGTGGGCAAAAGCTTCACAAAAATTATAAAATATATAGTAGGAACCTATAGGGGCTAATATATTTTCCCTGAAGCATGAAATTCAATTATTTATTTGATCTAATGCTTAACCCATCTTTCAACTTTACCTCCTTACCAATTATGCTACTGATCCTGTCTTAAACTCTTTAGACTAGATACTTCTCAGTAATCCTTTGTGGTAGTTATTACTATTCCTACTGTAGGGATGACAATACTGAAGTCCAGATAGATTAAGTGACTGGTTAAAATGACACAATCAGCCAGGCGTGGTGGCACACACTCCTATAATCCCAGTACTTGAGAGGCTGAGCCTGGAGGATTACAAGTTCAAGGTGAGCCTCAGCAACTTAGCAAGACTCTCAGCAACGTAGTAAGACCCTATTTCAAAAACAAACAAAAAATGGGAGACTGGAGGTGTATCTTGGAGGTAGAATGCCCCTGGGTTCAATCCCCACTACCACCAAAAAAACCCCAAAAAGATACATTCAGTAGATTGACAGAAATGGTCTCAACCTCATCTCATCTCTATTATTCCATCCCACCTAATCAGTAGTAGCTGCTAACTACCTGATACGGTGATATAATAAAAGCATGAATAGAGATCAACTAGAGGGCAGGTTTTACATCTGCATCATCTGGTTTAATCCTAACAATAATTATTGTTTAATATAGGTAGTCCCTATAGGTTATAACATGCCCAAGGAAAGATTAATAGTAAGTGCTATATTCCAGGAGAGTCTACCTAAAGAGTACAAGCCAATACACTGCTGAACTTGAGATCTGCCACTGTAGATATTTAAAAGTTCTTTTCATCTCTGAAATTCACTGATTTTTTAAAGAAAGTTCCTGCTTTCTATAACCAGTGGGGTAGACTTATTTTGGCTGCCAAGTTTAGAAATACCTTACAGCCACGTGCAACGATTCAAGGATCAGCGTTTCTGTCTCACTTCTGGGCATCCTGGAAATTCTTCCTTCTTATCAGCTTCTTTATAATCTTGCTTGAGCTGAGCTTAAGCTGAGTGGATTACAGCCTGAAGGAAGGCTCCAGCGGGCTGAAGGGACCTGGTAAGTTTTCAATCTCTAAGCAATGTTAGTATGAATTCTTAGCATTCATTCCCTCTGAGTCTATGGATATAGCAACTAGAAAGGTAAAGCCAGACAACAGGACATTCACATTTCAAACAATTGGGATCCATTTGCTCTTTGTTCAATCTTTTGAATGACAGCCAAGAAGCATCTCATTAAATCAACACAACTCATAAGTTTATGTTAGTATCTTCAGTGTATCATGCACTGCTCTAAGCTCCAGCAATATACACAAAGACAGTGCTAGATCTCAAGGAGTCATAACCTTGAATTATAGTCAGCTAAACAAACCCATGATATTGGTAATAAATGCACAGAAGCACATGGGAATGTCTCAGAAGCAGGGGAAACTCACCACGTTTGGATGTACACAGCAGGAATGAATGGGAAGTCATGTGGAAGCAATCAAGAATATTTTCCTAGAGGAAATGGAAAACAAACTGAACTTTGAAATAATGATGAGAAAATTCTGACTTGTAGAAATAGCTTTAGATATAGACAAAGAATTGGACAATGTTGTATAAATAAATTTAGAGGAAGACACATTTTAAGTGTCATGAATTACATCCAATTGAGTGAACAAGTAGAAAACAGTCCTCCATGAGCTGAGGCCTCTTTAAGTCCCTTTTTCGACAGCTCCCCCTCCCATGTACCATGTGTAAAGAATGATGCCAGGGTCTGTCCTCTATCCATGCCTTTGAATGCATCAGTCCTTCTGCTGAAATGAGCTTGGCTGATAATGTAGAGGAACAAAACAATTACACTCACTTTTACAGTTTCAGGGCTTCAGGTACCTTGTCAAAGAAAATATCCCTGGGTTCCACTCCCAAAATAATAGACCATTCCTTCCTGGTGACTTCTCTGTTTCTAGAGAATACTTTCATTATAGCAATTATTGCCCCATCTGATAGAATTTTCATATGTTGAATGTCTATCTCCCTTCAGCCATAAGCTCCTTGGCAGCTGGCCCTGGGTCTGAATTAACACTGACCATGGTGTGAGGGAGTTAGGTCATGTACACTCAGGAGAACTTCTGTTACATATGTGCAGATGTTGTGAGTCATTTGTTAAATCTTTGGCAGCTTTTGATTTACACCGTGAGAATCATCAAGCACTGTACATGGGACTTTTCAAAAAGTTTGATGGATAAATAAAGTAAATGAGATTAGAGCAAGTTTTAAATAACACATCCAAGTGTCAATGATTTAAACTAAAAAGTTAGTGGAAAATGTAAGAATGATGAGTCGTAGAGAGGAAAGTGAGTGGAAACACCTTTGGACAGTGTGAGTGCGAATAAAGAATCTAAATGATTACACAGGAGATAGAGTGATGATTATGGAAGATCAGGCAGTACCCAAGAAAGACCGTCTAAGGATAGGTTTTCTCATAAGTAATTTAAAAATAGTCATAATTCCTGCCACACAGATTTCAGAAAAGATAAAATATATATAAAATGTTTTATAAACTGTATATTATATAACTAACATATACTTTATGCGTTATCTAAATGATATTTGCTATTATTGCATTTAAAGCAGTGATACTGTGCAGACTTACCCAATATATCAAGACTTTCTTTTATTTGGAAGCAAAGGAAGCATACTCTCTGAGAATGGACAAAGTGTTTTGTTTCTGAAGAGTATATTCCTACCTACCTAAAATTATTCTTAGGATAAAATGGAGAAGAAGATGATGAACAAGTCATGTTTGAACCCTTTAATTCTATGCCTGGGCAATACTGTCTTGTGCTGGAAATGACTTTTTTGTTTTGTTTTGTTTTGTTTTGTTTTGCTCCCGCTTCTCTGGTACATCCGATGGGAAGTACATGTGAATCAGTCCTTAGAAACATGTTACCCACAGATATTTCTGAAAAAGGCATTCAGAGCCTTTTTTTGAGTATTGCTTTTGGATACATCACAACTGATATTTCTCTAGGAAATGTTTTGGAAAGTTGGCAGCTGTTCATTTCAGTCTCTTATATCAGGCACTCGTTACAGCCATCAACAACAAGTGAAGAAAAGAGTTGGACCAGATGTAATTAGCTGGGAAGAAGTAGCCATCTCCGAAATGCTGAATGCCTTGTGCCCAAATCCTTTATGACAGAGCTTAAGAAATAAATGTAGGGTGATGTTCAAATCCTTAGCTCAAAACGGCTTTCAGTATTAAATGTGAAGCCCAAAGCAGTAAATATTTAAATGATGACTTATATCCCTTAAATGCAATAGAATGCCCTGGCTATATGGTAATGACATCATTAAACAGAAATTCTTTGAGCTGTATTACAAGATGCTTTACAGTAACTCCTATCAAGTTGCATATTGAAAGAGCTCTCTGTCTTTTAAGTAGACTCATGCACATCTACAATTTTATGATAGGCTCTGTTTAAATTATTACAGGGTAGTGGTAATGCATGGGCTTTAAGGTAAATATTCTGAACATCTGAATAAGAATTCTTCTGTCCTTTGTTAGTTGCATAACAGTTTCTGGATTTCATTTGCAACACTTTTAAAATAGGAATAATAGTGACCATCTTATGCCTGGAAATAAGTGAGATAATTAAGTAAACTTATTATAACTTATTATGAAGACTTTAAATTCAAATAAGGTATTGTGGGTATAATCATGATCATTATCAATCATTGCCATCATCATCATCATGTTCTCTGTTGATGGTACTGGGATATCATCCTCTTAATTGGCCTTATCTTTAAGTAAGAGTAATAGGTGCTGCTATAATTGTCTGCTACGTCTTGCCCTCTGAGTCAAGAAGATCATTTCAAAATGCAAGCCATTAAAATATATCACATATGCAAAACATTTGGCTCACTAAAAGTCAAGTGCCATGGGGGTGGATTGGGACCTGAACTTTCATATAATATGATTTGATCGTATAAATCGTATTCAGAAATATCTATTGAGTCATAAATCATTAGTCACATTGGGTAATTTTCATAACAACAACTCCACACTTTGGTGGCTTACCACAATAAAGGTTTCTCATTCATGTTATAGTCAATTTAAGTTGGCTAGAGTGGAAATTTGTTTTGTTTGCTAATGTAACTATTTAGGGTTCCAGGCTTCTTCCCTCTTGTGGCTTTGTTAAGCTTCAGAGTTTTAGAGTGCTTCAAGAACTTCCTCGATCTGACTTGCAGATGGAAATAAAGAGAAATCATGGAGCAGAGCATAAGAAAGTGAATAAGCCAAACCTTAAAATGGTGTATGCCACTGTCATGGAAATTCTTTTGGCTTTAAATTTCACAATTGCCTGACCAAAGGGTCATGAAGGCTCCTTTCTGGGGAGACGTGTCCCACTGTCAAGTTGCTGGCAGCCCCAAGACAGGCCATTCCCTGGCCAACAATAGACCCCGAACGGAAAGCAGAAAGGCAACTGTGGGAGAGGCTCTTAGTTGCTCCAAGGTGAACAGGTAAAAAATGTCATGGGAGGTGACCAAGTATTTCCTTGGTAGTCAGGTTATCCTGGGGTGAGGGTTGTGTGGAAATAATGGGGGCATCTGAAAGCATCTAACAGACATGGACCCATAGGTTAAGGCTTCCTTGTGAGGGGCCTAGATGGAGGGGGAAGTGACATCCAAGTTCAAGAAACTCCCAGAAAAAAGGGGAATATTGAGACTTGGGTGGAAACACACATCGTCAGTTATACTGGAATGGTAGATGCAAGATACCTCTAGGCGGAGGTTTGGTCTCTACCGGGAATATATATATAAAGTAAGAAGTTACCTAAAATACAAAACTAAAGACAAAATTCCTTCTGATAGTCCCTTAGGCCTAATGTTACAATATTGGAGAGATAAGCGGGCAAAATGACAATATCATGGGTAATTCAGTATCTATTCCTGAGAACTTATCCCTTGGGTACATATTAGATAAATGAAAGGCAAAGGATTTAGAAAAAAAAAGAAGGAAGCAGTTTTTGTTTGTTTTACTTGGCTTTGGGGTCCATCCTGCCCTGAGGAATATAATGTGGTGATGTCTGATGCAGCTCTGCCTCATGGAGACAGTGGTCGCCCTGGACTCTTTGTTTCAGTGTCATCCATGACTGCTAGACCCTGCTCCAAACATCCCCTGTTGTATGGGCTTCTGTGTTTGTGTCCTCTATTCTATAATCTATTGCTCATTGTGGATAGGTTGATTTTGATTTTGGGGACTCTAAATCTGGCTCTGTGTTTAGTAAATATAACTCTCTTGTCCCCTATCCATGTGGATGCAAGTTAAATATATTTGTGATTCCCATGTATCCTCTAAAATGCAAAGCTTAAAAAAAACACTTTACCAAACTGGTGTCCTCTAAACAACAACACAATAGTTAATAGTGATAGCCTTTTTTAGGTTTATATTTATGTTTTCCTAAATTGTATTATATTATAACCATCTTTAAGCAAAGATAATTAAAGGTGCTTGAACGCTTGACATTCCAAATCATGGCACTCTGATTAAAGATTGGCTATTAATAATACATGTGTAAAGCCAGATTTAAATGGGGATTTGCTTATGTCATCAAATATTATAACTACTATACAAACTGGATTTGTTTTGTCCCTAATAGTTTTGTTTTATATTTTCCTTGTATATCTTTGTAATTGTTGTCTGTTAACATTACAGATGTACAACTTTAACAAAATAACCTAGACAGTGTTGTAATAGACATTGCCTGGAGAACAGGCTATAATATTGACCCCTATTTATTAAAAAGTATTGGTGAAACTGACCTTCTGGGTCCTCAACAACTGAGACCTGGAGAACAATCAGGAAATGAAAGTGCTAAGAAGAAACAGCCAATATTTTGGCCCTAACCCTCCAAAGCCAAATAGGACCTAGGGTAAGACCTCACTAAGGCCCCTGCAACTCTGGTGAGTCATCTGATCTCCAAAAAACAGGGGAATCATGAAGGGCCCAGAGACTGAGAGCCAGCAGCACATACTCTGCCAAAAGGAGGGTAATCAGAGAAGAAATTTCCCCTATGCTTCAAGGGAAGGGAAGCATGTGGTCAGCAAGACCATGACCCATCCTTGCAGATGGCACAACTGGTAGAGGAAAAGCCTCACAGATTCCCTAGGAGTAACTCTGAGGAGGCTTTGAGTGACCTTAACAGCAAAAATTTCATAATTTTTGTTTGCCCAACATTGGGCTACATGGTTTTGAACACCCAGCAGAAAAGTATAACCAAAACCAAGTGTGCTATTCTGAGGTATAAAGAGGGAGCCATACTCATGGAGTCCTTAGAAAATGTTATGCAACTAAACCTATCCCTCTTGACGTTTTACAGGTCTACGATCACTGGGCACCTAAAAGAAAAAAGCAAGATGCTTGATTTACTGACAGTTCTGCCAAATATGTAAGAACATGAGACAGATAGTTGTGGATAACCCTTATAATAAGCAAATTATTAATGCTAATGGAAAGAGTTAATGGTAGTTGATATGCTAAATTGTGTTGTGTTTTTATTTGTTTGTTTGTTTTGTAGAGTAAATTATGTTACAATCAGCAGAGATTTGTCAGTTATACCCAAGATGCCATCAAGAGAACAACTAAATAACTAGATGCCACCAGTAAAATGATCTAGAAAAATCATTTAGCTCTCTATATAAATTGAGGATGCTAAAGTTGATGACACCCTTGAAAGAAGAGTTATCATGTGAAATTTGAAGAAAACAGTAGTAGTGTATAAAAAAGGGTGGGGTGATTGTGAGAATATAATTAGATCTTTTCTATCAAAGGAATAGCTTGACTTGGGCTCCATTTTGTAAAACTGCCATTGTGTAACCTTCTTTGTGTTTGTATTTTTGTAAAGATAGCATTTCCCAGAAATTGTGAGTGCCAATCCCTCCCCTGGCATCCGCTTCAGTCAATGGTGTAAAATTGGGAGGCTATTTTCCCACCAATAGGAGCATAGCACAGAAGCCCCACACTGAAAATAAAATGCCAACAGTTTTCTGACATGTTGTTCCTGTGTGCCTGACTCAGTGGTAGCAGGATCCCTTTTTGCAAAAAGTAAAATTCTCCTTGCCAAGCTGCTTTCAAATATGTCTTTTTTATGGCACCATATAAATTTACTTCTGACACTCAGATAAGATCATATAGACAAAACTGGTGTGAGAGTATGTCCTTATCATTTGTTGTGGTTTTGGTTTGGATCTGGGATGTCCCCACTGCAGCAGTGTTCAGAGGTGGGGCTTTGGAGAAGGGATTGCATCATGGGGACTCTGACCTCATCAGCGGCTTAATCTATTGATAGCTGAATGGACTACTAGGAGGTGGTGGAAACGGTAGGAGTGGGACGGGTTTGGAAAAAGTAGGTCATAGGTGCATGTTTTAGAAGGATATATTTTGTCCCTGGACTCTCTCTCTCTCTCTCTCTCTCTCTCTCTCTGTGCTTCTCAGCTGTCATGAACTGAGCATCTTTACTCTGCCACCCTCAGATTCACAGCAATGGAGCCAACTGATCATGAAACCTCCAAAACCATGAGCTTAAATAAATCTTGCCTCCTTTAAGTTGTCAGTGTCACAGTGTCAGGTGTTATGGTCACAGTGACAAAAAGCTGACTAACACATAATCTAATTCCCTTAACCAATAATGCAGCTTCATTTTAAGGAAATAGGTAAATAAGAAACTATCATATTTTATTTTTCCCCATAGAAACTTCTTGATGTGTGAACCATATATTCCTTAGAAAATCTAGTCAAATAAGTACCAATCTAAATTCCAATATAATTTCAGATATTTGAATCCTTGTTTTAATGCCTTAGGATACTGAGAAGAGTTTAGTGTCAAGATACACTGAAAGTCAATGTATTTGCACACTAAAATTTTGTCCTTCCGTTTCATTAAATATTATCTAATTGTTAATGGCCAGCTTATCGTACAACAATGCATGACAAAATCATAACTGCACTTATTTAGATTCAATATTCCTTAAGAATGACATGTTGATATTGGAAAGACATGAATATTAGAAATTTTGTTAACTTGTGTTCAACATGTCTTAAATGTTTATGCAGTTGATTGGTTTATGTGTGGACATGAGAGTAGGATAATTTAATTAGTAGGCTATATAATTAAATTGCTTTAATAAATTCTTATTTTGAGTTATTGAGATGAGAATTTTGCACACACTGGAGATGGATATGAGATGGTCTTTAAATCAAGAACATTATAATCTTATTGGGAAGATTGTTCTATTGGGTACCATTTGTTAGTTATTATAAATAGAATGGTGAGTGAGATGTGCAATTTGTGTGCACTTGTCTGTCCAACTAGGATATAAATTTTATTTTATTTATTTATTTTTTTGGCGGTACCAGGGATTGAACTTAGGGACATTCTACCTCCAAGCCATACCCCCAGCCCTATGTTTTATTCTTTATTTTGAAACAGGGTCTCAATAAGTTGCAGAGGCCTCACTAAGTAGCTGAGGTTGGCCATGAACCTGCAATCCTCTGGTCTCAGCCTCCCAAGTACTGGGATTACAAGCATGCACCACCACGCCCGGCTAGGATATAAATTTTAGAAGGCAAGGAATGGAGTCAGCCTCTCTTGTTTTTCAACTCTTAAGTGCTATATATTTGTAGTTATAAAAATAATCAAATAAATAGAAACAAAATAAGTTTCTCCAGCACGGATACAACATTGCCTAGAAACTTCTACTTAACAAATCTCTCCACATATACAGTTCAGAAGGAAAAAATGTTGGTTTTCTATGTTCTTATGGTCACTTTGGTCAGTTTAAAATAGATTGTTGGAAATGCTCACAAAGGCTAATTACTTTATCTGTGAATCTTTGAAAACTTGACCATTTCCAAATGAATCCAAAATGCTGTTAAGATGTCAACAAGAGATTTTCCATGGTATTTATAGCTTAATATTTACTTATGTATATTTATTCATATTTTTGCAAAGGGGCACAAAAAGTCTTCCTACTCATGACATATAGTCTAGATAAAGGAAAAGATTCATCAATAGCAATTTCAGAGCAGATGATACAGAAGCCAGGTTTTTCCACATAAAGAAACATGCTGGGAGCAGCAGAGTTTGACATGGTATGAAAAGCCTCCTGGTATAGGGGACCCTACTGCTATGACAGTCTATGTATGTAGAAAAAGGGAAGTATAGACTATCTAGGTAATCATACTACACTGGAAGTGGGCTAGTCAGCATTCCATCATGAAAGCAAATAACAGATAGTTAACTTGTAAAGAGAAGGGGTTTATTTTGTCTCATGGTTTTGGATGTTTCAGTTCATGATTCACTGACCTCATTGTTTTGGGGCCTGTGACAAGAGAGTGCATCATGGCGAGGAGCGCATGGTTGAACAGAACCACTCACCTCATGGGAGCCAGGAAGGAAAACAGAAAGAAGGGAAGGTGCCAGGGTCCCACATTCCCTTAAAGGGCATGCTCACTAATGACCTAACCTCCTCCCATTAGGCCCCACCTCCTAAAAGTGCTACCATCTCCCAAGAACACCAAGCTGGAGAATAAGCTTTTAACATACACATTTTTAAGGGGCATTCCAGATCCAAACATGAAAGGGAGCTATAGATAGATAAAATGATCTTTTTATTTATATATTTGTTCATGCATTTATTTATTCGTGTATTTTGTGGTACTGAGGATTGAACTCAGAGGCATTCTATCACTGAGCTATGCCCCCAGCCCTATTTTAGTTTTTATTTGGAAGCAGGGTCTTGTTAAGTTGCTGAAAGCCTTACTAAGTTGCTGAGACTGGTCTTGAGCATAAGATCCTCCTGTCTCAGCCTCACAAGTGCTGGGATTATAGGTGTGCACCACTGTGCATGGCTTAAAATGATCTTTCTAAAAAGGGCTGAGCCTTGTGTGCCTAGCCTTGGTATCTGCCTTTTCTTCCATTGAGTTCTCTGGGATCTACAGAACCAGCTATTTGCTCAACTACTGAAAGGGAGAAGGGAAGGAGACTCAGGGCTATCCATATTTGTCTTTATTTGCCTTCATCTTTTAACTTTTTTATAATCATATATCACTTTCTTAATATGAAATATAATTTTTGTGTGCTCTTACAAAGCACACAAAAATGAATATACTTCTTGTATATTCATTCATTGAATATACTTTTTTCTTTAGATATCTTTCACAAATGTACCATCTTATTTTATCCCTAGAATAATTAAAAGTAATCCACCACTTTTAGGTATTATCCTGATTCATAACTGAGGACATTAAAGAATAATTCTTCAAGTTCAGCTCACAAAGTTGAGCCTCAGCTTACCAAATTGCAATTGTGTGAGGGGCTATATATTATATTTTCCATAGAAGCTTCACTCTATTCATACAAATGACTAGGATTCTATTTCCCTTTTCATTTTATAAATGAGGAGAGTTGAAGATTAAGATAAAATAAGTAAGTTCTAAAGGTCACAGGATAGAAAATGACCTAATTTTGCTTTGAATGAGGTTTATGGGGGAAAACACCATACACCCATACACACACACACACACACACACACACACACACAACCATTCACAATTCCTTATATTTACAATTGGCTATCATGCAAAATGTCAATGAGAAAGAGAAAAAAAAATCTGTAGAACTTGAATATTGGGTTTATTAATTCTGAAGGCACCCATTTTAAAAGGAGAGAGAAATAACAGTTATATCAACAGCTTCTGAGAGGACAAGAAAATCAAATGGCCAATTGAGTAGTTGTTATCAAGACCAGTTTAACTCCTTTTCTCATTTTATTGTCACATTTATAGATTTAGAGCATTCAGAGCTCTGGTAAACAGATTATGCAAAAGGAAGTAATTAAGTGGGTAGTGACTGTAGTAGCATTTTATGTTAACTGCATCCTTAAAATAGATGTTACCATATCCTGGCTTTGCTTGAGAATAATTTCGGTGGTTTCAAATTAGCTTGTTTCAGTAATTTCACACAATGCAACCCACTTAGAGTAGTGGGAAGACCCAGGGTGAGGACCTGCAGACCTCAGCTTGAAAACACTGCTCAGCATCTGATCACAGAAGGAAGGAGCAGCACAGTTCTTCCCCATCGTCCCCACCACTCAGCGCCCTCACGGTGATCAAATGAGACAGCATCAGTAACATATGCCAATCCAAAATCACAAACCATCTTCTTTACAAGGATTATTAAAATACAGAGTAGTAGAGAAAAAGGGATTTCTGAGCAAAATCATTAGGATTACAAGCTCGTTTATTAAGGGTTTAAAGAACTATACTGATATAATAAAAAGTTAAATTAAAACATTAAAAGT
The DNA here is from genome assembly GCA_004027185.1 of Glis glis. Classification (NCBI taxonomy): domain Eukaryota; kingdom Metazoa; phylum Chordata; class Mammalia; order Rodentia; family Gliridae; genus Glis; species Glis glis. Next base: position 47,380 of record PVJS01004477.1, read on the forward strand.
AAACAAGATTCGAAAAGACCCTTTCCTCAATTGCTGAAAGTAGAAAATTGCATCAGAGCAAAGGTGGAAAACTGGATGGAACTAGAGAACATTATATTATTATTTTCTCCCATTTCATTTTTTCTTTTTTTTTTGTGGTACCGGGGATTGAACCCAGGGGCATTCTACCTCTGCGCTACACCCCTGGCCCTATTTTTTATACTTTATTTTGAAACCGGGTCTCACGAAGTTGCAGAGGGCCTCACTAAGTAGAGAGAGAGAGAGAGAGAGAGAGAGAGAGAGAGAGAGAGCTGAGGCTGGCCGTGAACCTGGATCCTCCGGTCTCTGCCTCCCAAAGTACTGGGATTACAAGCATGCGCCTCCACGCCCGGTGCCCATTTCTTTTTGACTCTGTTATCTATTACTCTTCAGATAAAGTTATCAACAGTGACCTAGAGTTTCACTGCCTTTTTCAGAACTTAGGGAACTTTTAAAATTTTTCTTCTTCTACCTCTTCTTTTTTTTGGATACTTTTATTGGTGCATTATAGTCTCACATCATAGTGTAATTCATAGTGATAGTGACATAAATAGCACATAGCACTTGGCGGGCTTTCCCTCGGCTCCTTCCCCATTTCCCCTCCTTCCCCATGCAGCGTATTGAGATTGACATTGGTATTCTCATATATGTACATATGTTGAATGTCGATGGAAGTGATTCATTGATCCTCCTTCTACCTCCCTCCAATCCCCTAGACCCCCCTCCCTGGTTACACTGGGATATCTCCTTCATTATCTGAGGTCCCTCTAGTATCTGAGTTACTCCCTAGCTTCCGCATATGAGAGAAAATATATGACCCTTCACTTTCTGTGACTGGCTAATCTCACTTAATATAATGTTCTCCAGGTCCATTCATTTTCCTGCAAATGACATAATTTTATCCTTCTTTATTGCTGAGTAGAATTCCATTGCGTGTATATCCCATAATTTTGTAATCCATACATCTGTTGATGGACACCTAGGTTGGTTCCATAATTAGGCTATTATGAATTGTGCTGCTATAAACATGGATATGCATATATTACTATAATATTATCCTTCTTCTTAAACCTAACTTCAAGACATTCATGCCCCTTCTGTTGTGATGCTATCACTAGTGATTATTATATAATATTTTCAAGTATATTCATATAACAGAAAGATATTTCAGAAGGCACAAGGTTTGATCTAAAGGATATAATCTCTAATGCTAGAATTTTAGTTATCTTTCTAAAATTGGTCAAGTTTTCTAAAAACTATCTATCATCACAGTAGATATAGGTAGGCACACCAGAAGCTCCTCACAGGTCTCTACAAAACCTCTCTGGTAATAAAATTGAGAGTAATAGTCTTTAAACTTGGGTTGGTTTCAAGTGTCTCAATAGAACAACTTATAGAGCTCTCATGTTTTAGGGAAAATCGGAGAAAGCAGTGTTTCCAGTCATTTAATAAAGGAGCCAGCAATTCTAATGACGTGCCAAATTAGACTGTGCAGAAAAGGAAGAAGGAAGATCTTCACATTACTCTCCTCTTCCCTCATGATATGCATATGCTGAGAAGCCTGTCAGAAGCCTATCGCTTTTTGCTTGTTTATTGTTGTGTTTGTGGCTTTTCTAAAATTTTCTCGTGTCTTCCCCATTTGGGGAATTGTATTTTTGCCTCTTTCATTATTTCGTATCTGACTCCCTTGCAGCTGTGATAACTTGGTGGCCGTCTAGGGATCTGCAGTTGAACACTTTTCTGGACACTAAATAATGGAAGAAAATACGCAGTTGAAGTGTTTCTCACACCTTGTCCCTCCCTCTGCTATATTTTTGAGTCCAGTGTGTTTTTACAAAGTTAATAAAAATCGAGAATATGCTGTTCATTTGGCAGAGATGGTGGAATAAGGCGAGCTTTGTCTGTTTTAAGTTATTGTTTGTTTGGTTTTCCTGAAGTTTCCCTTCCCATGTTAGCAGGTCTTTAGTGAGAAAGGACTGTCTCTGCGTCTCGCCATGTGTCCTTCTGCCCATTTCCACAGAAGCTACTGCTGGCAGCTCTGCCTGTGGCCAGCCCCACCCTGTCTGCTGGGGGCTGACACCTCACTTGACCCTCTGTTTTCCAGTAGTCTGAGAATGGGATGTTAGGTTCCATCTTTGAGCCACACGAATTGCACAGAAACATGAGCAGCTCTTGACATCAGGAAACTTAAAACACACGTGCCAACTTAGGAGCATCTGTGTCTCCAAACCCCAACCCATGTGCTCAAAAGTGTTCCACGAAGATTACACTAGAGGCAGTTTATAGGGTCCTAGGAGTTCAACCATGAATAAGATGGAGTCCCACCTTCTAGAGGGGGCAGTCTGAAGGGGAGCTAAAGGATTTGCGGACTGAATTTGAATTTCAGAATGCATTTGTTTTATTAATACTGTTAGGTGTCAGGTCTAGTTTTTCCAAGCTAACTTATAAAAGTTGCTTTAAACTATAAAGTGGTTAAACAGACTATTTAGGAGGAATAGCCCAAATTCCAATTCTGGCAGCAAAGAAAATGTGAAGGGAGATAATTCCGTTTTCTTTTCCTGAAATCAATGTCAATAAGCAAGATTTTTTAAATGATGGCTTGTTTTTGGCACACAAGAATCCACTCTTATTTTTTAATCCCCCTCATTCCTTCTTCCATATACCAAATCCTGAGCCCAGGTGCTCCTGCTTAGAGAATAGGAGCACTAGCTTCATCCTACAAAATTACACTTTTCCTTCCTCTTTCTAGCAAGCTTAGATTCTCACACAACATCTGTTCTCAAGATGTGTATTAGAGAGAAAAATAAGGTGATTAAGCTAAATCACTCTATAGTGTGAAGACTGATAGGGCCTTTCTATTCCCAGAGACAATAGTATTTTAGGTGTCCTCCTTCACTTAAGGGTTTGCCTCAATGATTCTCAAACTTATATTTCGAGCATCATACCAGTTTAGAAGGACACATGTTTTCAAGGACTCCTAAAAATACATCTATGCACTCCCTAGGGTAGGAGCATAATGGGTTCAGAAGCACTGCTCTGCTTCAGTGACTTTTAAGGAGCAGGAGGAAGGTGTCTTCCCAGATGGTGAGGTGTGTTGAAATGGGGTCAGGATGTATTTTGAAAAAAAAAATGCAGCAATATTTAAGTGTAACGTCATGCTTTGAAAGTGAAAGTGTGCTCACGCACACAAACACACATATATACACACACACACATGCGCGCGCACACATAATTTCTATCTCCCAGGTTCCTTAAAGTACACTTTTTCTTTAAAACATCATTGAGAATATATAAAAAGAGTAATAATTTTCAAGTAGGGAAATGTCATTTTAGGAGTTCATTCCAGAACTTCCAGATGTGTGATTTTACTTAAAGCAATGCAAACCAGCCTAAACCATGCTCTGGCTACTGGTAAGTTCATGTGCATTTGCAAAGTGACACAAATAGAACCAAAGAAGCATGGTGCTCTGGTCATGAAAGCCACCAAGCCAGCTTGGCTGGGACTGTAAAGAGCTGAGAGTTCTTGACTCTTCAAGTTTTCACAGCTGTCCCCTCAAGCATTCTAAATGCACCAGTGAAGCAATCCAGGCCTGTACCATAGTGGCCAAGACTTTATTCAACTGTACCATCTACTTGCCAGGTGTGGCTCTAGGAACTGGAGATACATCCTACTCTCTCTGTCTCTCACAGTGGGTAGATGGATAAAATGGTGATATATACTGTGGAGAAACTAAACATTCAAGAAATGATATGACAGGAAAAGATGGGGTGGAGTAAAAGATTGTTTGGTTTTGCTTGTGGTTGGAGAACTGGGAGGAGGTGACATTTGAGCCCAGGCTGAGTGACAAGTTTCTAGCCCCAGCAAATATCAGGAGAAAGAATATTCCTGGCAGAGAGAACCACAAGGGCAAAGGCAGGAGGCGGGAATGACTTTAGCTGGTTCTAGCAACAGAAAGTCAGTGTGAATGATGGAGGACAACTGTGGAGAGACGGGCAAAACCTAGAGTCCATACAACCTTGTAGGGTCCAGTAAAGCAGTCTTGTTTTTATTGCAAGTGCCTTGGAAAGCCATGGGTCAGCGAGTGGCAAGAGCATATCATTTTTAAGCATGCCCCTTATAATAAATGAAGTGCTTATAATCAGCGACTCCTCCCATATGATGTGGATTCCTTGAGAGAACACATGGTTGAAGCATGGGGTGATCGCACAGTTGTTAAAGCTGGGAAGCCAGTGGAAAGCTCGGGTTACTGCTCTACCCAGTCACCCAGCATGCTGTACATGCTGGAGCTACTTTGAACACGTGCCTCTAAGACTTCTGACCAAAACTCTCCCTCCACCTCCTTAGCATGCACATTGCAATTTTGCTGAAGTGTCTGTGGGCTACCCGCTTTGCCGTGATCTTCTTTTAGAGTATTTTAATGGATTTTAGAAGAGTGTTAAATATCTGCTTTGTAAAGCCTTATTCCTATCCTCAAATTATCTTAATTCATTACCTTCTTGCTATGATAGTTTAATTGAGTGCAGGATATAAAGCTAATTTATTTCACATTTTTGCTTTTAATAGTTTTCATTTTCTTTATTGAAAAAGTAATTACTGAATTCTAATACAATAACTGGAAATGACTTTTTCTAATAACATATATTATCATGTCATCATCAGCAGAAAATACTTTGAAGCACCCTCAACTTTGGGTTACTGGAAATGAGCTTAAAATTGTTAATATAGTTCATTGGCTATCTCCACATTGGCCTTTTTACTTATTTATTTTTAAGTTACACGTTCATGTTTATTGAGAGAAAAATTATAAAATGTTGAAAAGGGCAAAATACAAAACGAAACAAAACAAATATAATCCAAACACTGAAAAATAAGCATTATTAGCATTTGGTGAAAAGCCTACCATGTATGTTTTCTATGTTCATATATAAACATAGAAGTACATTTTCATGGTATGCTGATATTGTATTATTTGCATGGCCTATAATTATTAAATCAAACTATACAAAAGTGAGTTTTTTTTGTTTTTAGGTCATAGTTAATCAAATATAATTACTTCAGTATAGTTCAACCTAATAACACAATAATTTTTTATTTTAAATATTTAGTTTATAATTTTAGTAACTTGATAAATGCCATTATATATGTTGTATTTGTATATAAGTTATCTTTGCACATTTTCTAATTATTTCTTTAGAATAAATTCCCAGTAATAGAATTGTTACACGTGACAGCATATGCACTCTTAATGAATATAATATGTATTTCCAAATTTCCCTTAAACCTATTTATACACCAGCATTATATGTAGTTTCTCATATCCTCAGTAATACTGGATATTATTATTTTAGTTTTAAACAATCTTATAGATAAATTTATTTTCATTCGTACTTCCTTGACTTACCAATTTAAAGAATAGACCACTTTTCATAATATTTTGTCACCAATCCTGTCCTTATACTTTTTTTTCAGTACTAGGGATTCTACCTCTGAGCTATACTCCCAGCCATATTTTATTTTCATTTTGAAACAGGGTCTCAGTAAGTTACTGAGGGCCTTGCTAAGTTGCTGAGGCTGGCTGCAAACCTGGGATCCTCCTGACAGCCTCACAAGTACTGGGATTACAGGAGTGTGCCACCAAGCCTGACCTCTTTGTACTTTTTAAAGAACTGATTTTTCATAGTTTACCATGGTTCAATGTATTTCGTTCCATGAACAGAATATTTCCAGGTAGGTTCATTCCTGAGTATAAGAAAGTGAATTAAAAAGCTACCATATAGGGCAGTAAGATAAACTAGTAGGGTCAGAATGGGTTCTCCATTATATCTTTGGGAAACTAGCTGCAATTTGAGGGTCACTAAGATCAACCAGTCCACACTAGGCTTTTGTCTAAATGCTCCTCAGAGAATTTTTGGTAACAAAATCTTCTCCAGATTAAGACATTAAGACGTCTGGGTTAAGATCCATCAGATACAAAAATCTGGGACTAACTTTTCTGAGAAACCCATAAGCATTCAAGATCCTCTATTCAAAATCAAGTATCTGGAAATTTATGCTCTCTTACAGCTATGGAAAAAATAAGTTTTTTTCCTGACTAGAGCCATATAAGCTTAATGAAGAAGAACAAGGAAGAATAATAGGAATTGTCTACTCAGTAAAATGGGAGGAAATTGGCATGTTGGAGTTTTTCCCCAGGAACTTGTCCACAGATCGGGCCCTTTGTCCCTCTCACATAGCCAAGATGGTGACTGGGAATGGAGACTAAATGATCAGTTCTAGAATTGTTGATGATGTCACTACTCAAAGTATGGTCCCTAAATCAGTAACTAGTTAGAAATGTATCTACACTTTATGAAAATCTTCAGATATCATATGTACTTTAGAAAGTATAAGAAATTTTGATTTACTAGATAAAACTTGCAGAATCTGGCAGGTGAGCTATAGAAAGTGAGAGAGAGGATGGGAAAATAAACCACCAAGTTTCTGTCTTCCTGATAAATAAATGTATCTGTTAATATCTAGTGCACAAATAGATGGAGGCAAGAAGTTAAATAATGGGCCAAGGCAGCGTGAAGTGTAACAGACAAGTGTGCAGTACCAAACTTTTTGTGATGAAGAATTCCAGAGAACAAGTGTCTATGAGTTGCCTTAGTTTGCCTCTGATTCATTTAGAAATGTCTACATAAAGGCCAGGCGTGGTGGCACATGCTTGTAATCACAGTACTTGGGAGGAGGAGACCGGAGGATCCGGGTTCGCGGCCAGCCTCAGCTACTTAGTGAGGCCCTCCACAACTTCGTGAGACCCGGTTTCAAAATAAAGAATAAAAAATAGAGCTGGGGGTGTAGCTCTGAGGTAGAATGACCCTGGGTTCCATCCCCGGTACCGCAAAAAAAAAAAAAAAAATAAAGAAATGTCTACATAATGTTCTTTACATCATTAATGGAATAATATATATCAAGTGCCTACATGATGCCGGCACATGGTAAGCGGGCAGCCAACTTTAGCTATTATTATGGCTATTATCATTGTCATCATTTTTGTCTTTTGTGAAGTAATTGGACTATTAAAGAAAACGGTACATATTAGAGAACAATAGTGCTCTGATAAGGGTGTGGCATGACTATGTAAGGCCACCTTAATTACTAAAACATAGCTGAAAAGAAAGAGTTGTCACTTTTAAAAAGCTCAGCAACAGAAAATCCTACATCAGCACTTAGTGGATATGCTTGCAATTAAAGTCGTGGTGCGGAATTCCTGATTACTCAGCTTTTGCAAATTGAGGGAATAATAAATAGCACAGAAAGGAAAATGGTTACTTCTTCAAAGATGCATAGAAACAAACATCTAATTTTCATGTTATGCTTGTTTAATTAGGTAATTTACTGTAACATATATTTATCAGACAAGAATATAGATATGAGGAGGATCTTTTTTCCCTTGTATCATTTTATGAGCATTAATTTATATTACACAAAGGGACTTGCTGATTCTCACACAATGATGCTGGTGATTGAAATTGACGAACAAAGGGGGAAAGCATGAGTATAGAACATGAGGACAAGGAGAGGAGAAAAATATTTTTAAGAAGAAAGTGTAACATGTAGAAGCATGAAAACACTTCTGGTATAGTTGAGTAGCCAATTCCATGTCCTGAGAATCAAGAAATCTAAACCCAAGTGTGAGGTCACACTAAACAGCAAGGCAATTTTGGACCCATGACCTTAACCTCTCGGGGGCTCCTCTTCTCTTTCCCTGAATAGGAGGGGTGGGGGTAAAGTACAAGTCACTTGAGAAACAGTGCAGACCTTACAATGAGGCTGCTGTGTTCCAGGCACAGGCTGTAGAGGCAGGCCAACTCCCACCTGGGTGGTCCACCAATTAGCTCTGAGGCCTTGATCCAATTTATCTGTTTGCATATTAATAAATAAATTAATGCTAGAATGAATAGAAAGAATAATCATATTAATTTCTAGAATGCTGCCCTTGTCACTCTGAAGGGGCTAGACGTGACGAATGAAGGAAAAAAGGAAGTGCAGCACTGGCGTCCGCTGCCTTTCACTTTCTAGCAGCTCCGAGCTTTTTTACTTGGACTTCCGAGGAAAAACTTGAAAATTGGTTTCCTCTGAATTAAAAACAAAAAATATATTTCAATATCTTACCCAAGATAATTTCCCCAAATTCTCAACCTCTCTGAGAATGCCTACTGAGGAACAGCAGACAATGTGTGTGTGTGTGTGTGTGTGTGTGTGTGTGTGTGTGTGTGTGTGTGATATACCAGGGATTGAACCCAGAGGCATTCTACCTCTGAACTATACCCCCGACCTTTTTAATTTTTTGTTGTTAAACAGGTCTCCCTAGGTTTCTGAGAGTCTCACTAAGTTGCTGAGGTTGGCATTGAACCTGAGATCCTCCTGTTTCAGCCTTCCTCAATAGTACTGCTATTACAAGTGTGCACCACCATGTTTGGCTAGCAGGTGATTTTAGGTCAGCAAATAGGTACTATGGCTTGGGATTCTGGCCATTTAATATGTTTAGCGGGGAATAAAAAAGGAAAGTAGATATTCAAGTGGCAGAAAACATTCTACAACATTCAAATAGATAGGTGGTGGGCATATTTAATGGTAAAATGCAAAATTATTTAGTTTTATAACTATTAGTTTGAAAATTAGAAAACAATTTCTCTGATAAAAAGACTAAACATCTGCACATTTTAGGTATGTGCTTATGTATTTGAATTTATATTTTCACTTTTTACCTAGCACTTGATGGCACCCCATCATGTCTTCAAGTTGTCATGCCTCTGTTAGTTGCTGTATGAGATACAAGTGTTAGCAAAAGGAATTTACAGCCGGGCGTGGTGGCGCACGCTTGTAATCCCAGTACTTTGGGAGGCGGAGACCGGAGGATCCGGGTTCGCGGCCAGCCTCAGCCCTCGCTCTCTCTCTGTCTCTCTCTCTGTCTCTGTCTCTCTCTCTCTCTCTCCTTAGTGAGGCCCTCCGCAACTTCGTGAGACCAGGTTTCAAAATAAAGCATAAAAAAATAGGGCCAGGGGCGTAGCGCGGAGGTAGAACGCCCTTGCGTTCAATCCCGGTACCGCAAAAAAAAAAAAAAGGAATTTACATTTTCAAGTTGACATAACCTATTTTCCCAGCATTTTAGATAATTTTACTGCTATTGGTAATTGAGATTTATCCGTGGCTTATGTTTCTCATTGTATGCTATGAAAAGGAGAGTCATTATTAAATCATGACTCTCCTTTATCATGAATAAATAAACATAGATCAAATCTTTAGAATGTTGCATAAGTTTGGGAATGTAATGACTGGAACAACCTTTAAATTTGATGTATATTAGCAACTAACACAAAGCTTTGGAATTGACGATGACAGAGATGATGAGATAATTCCTACTTTATAAATAAGATACCCTTCTGAAGTGTTCCTACTTTGAAAAAAGGCTTAATCAAATTAACTGAACCACCAAATTTCTTTCCAGGATTTTTCATGCATACATAAAACTAGATGTTCCTGAAATGGCATAAGGAAGAAAAGTAGTTCAGAAAAGAGTTAACAAAAAGCAGTCCTGTGTTTGCCATCCTCCAGTATACTTGCAAAATGTCCATGGCTGGTATTGGAGAACACACCTTTTAAGAAGGTTCTCCTCATTCCCTGGGAAAAAATGGCTCACTGTGCTCCAACTGTTTATGGAAACAATATGATTTAGGTTGAATACATACTTTCCTTCTGCATGTCTAGAAGCTTAGTCAATATAATTCCAGCTTCTCTAGGGAGGGAAGAGGGCATCTATATAACCAGCTCCAATAAAACCCCTGAGTATGGGGTCTCTAACGGCTTCCCTGGTAGACATCATTTCAGACATGTCATCACAACTGATTGCTGGAGGAATTAAGTGTGTACTATGCAAGGCCCCTGGGAAAAGACTTTTAGAAGTGTGTGCCTGGTTTCCTCTAGATTTTAGTCCATGTCTTTTTCCCTTACTGATCTTGCAAATTTCTATGTTTGGGATGTTGTTTTGTTTCATCTGTTAGAAGCCTGGTCTCCAGTATGGTAGTGGTGAGATGATATGAAACATTTAAGAGTTGGGGCTAGCAGGAGGTCCTTGGGTCAACTGAGGATGTGACATTAGAAGGGATTGGGGCCACAGTCTCTCTTTGGCTTTCTGTCTGGCCATGTAGCCTGTCTCTCTCACATGAGCTCCTGTAGGATGCCATCTGCAATTAGGCCCTCGTCAGAGGCCAAATTAATGGGATGCCCAATCTTGGGTTTTCAGCCTCCAAAACTGTGAGTTAAATAAACTCCCTTTATTTATAAATTATCTTGCCTCACGTACTTCATTATGGTAACAAAAACAGATGAATACAGCTTCCATCCTTCTCCTATAGTAAACCATAGCTCTGAATATGACTATATGCCAAGTCTTGTGAGACTTCCTAGCTAAATATTAAATCTAAGTGTGGTCTTGGGAACCACTGGGGCAACTATATTCTTGTGTGTTATTAAAATGTTCACTTAAAGGCCAGGTGTGGTGGCACACACTTGTAATCCTAGTACTTGCAAGACTGAGGCAGGAGGATTACAGTTTGAGACCAGCCTCAACAATTTAGTGAGACTCTCAGCAACCTAACAAGACCCTGTTTAAAACAAAAAATAAAACTTAAAAAATTTCTGGGTGTGTAGCTTGGAGATTGAATGCCCCTGGATTCAATACCCAGTAACACACACACACACACACACACACACACACACACACACTCAAAGAATGGATACTGATTAATTGCCTACTATGTTCTGGCTACTGGAGATACAGCAGGGTTCAAAACAGCAACTTTTTCACCCAATAAGATATATTAATTAGTCTTAACAGAATGCTAGAATTTCCCAAACATTGGTTGGGCTTAAAGTACCAACTTTGATCATTTACAAATAATAATCAAATTAGCAAGTTAACAATATAATTCCTAAAATACATCTTCACCTCATGTTTGTATAAACATACATAGATACAGGTTTCCGCTTCCAAAATTGTGCTAACTTGCTATTCTTCCTTCCTTTGGTACCAATTTATTATGACAAAATTATGTAATTCTGCCTGGATTGTTTTGTGGTTATTCTCCAATGCTTCAAGTGGGTATGCATGCTTCATTTCTGCAGAAAACTGAGAGTAAACATGATATATATTATATATCATATATATGATATATATATATACATATATACATGTAAATATATATACATATACATATAAATACATATATATTGTCCTAAGTTCATTCAATGTAGGGTACTTCAGAAACGATAATTTTTAATGTTTCCAGTGACCTAAACCTTTGCTGCATTTCTACCTGTGAGTTTTATTTTTTAATCTCATAGTCATGACAAGTTCATATGATATTCTACTTTTGGTCTTTCTAGAGGATAGAACATTCACCTGGGGCTTGTTCCAACTTTTCCATGGCTGCTAATCCTAATCTTTGTTGAGTTGTGACTTTTGGTCCAGTCCCTGACCCTCCAGAAACCTCCATCTGCAGCAATGCATGCTGGTCAAAGTGCTCCCTGCTTCAGATACAAAGCCATGAAGGGGAACCTCCTGCATGTGACTTTAATCAAAGTGGAGGCAAAGTTCAGAGTCACTCACTCTCACACTGGTTCCGTAGAAACTAGAGGATCAGGGAAGGTGAGAGTTCTGTTCCATTGTTCTTGCTTACTTATATCCCCTTTGATCAAAAAAAGAATTTTAGGCTGAGATGACAAAAGAGGGCAATGAGCAGAAGAGGAATTTGTGAAGTGGAGGTCTAAAGAGGTAATTTAGTCTCTCAAGCATTTGTCAAAATGATTTGGAAAAGTTCTGTACCCAAATTAATGAGCAAAATATATCTTTGTCAATAATAGGATAATCAGTTTTTCTATGAATCAATCCTCCAACAGAAGATTATGATTTCAGATACCACCTTCCTTTTTCAGTAATTTCATGTCATTAGATGAGAAATGAGAGGAATGTATTTTAGAATAGGGCCTAGAGATCAATCAATGCTTTACTGAATTACATTTATAAACAAATTCTGACTCTTAAAGTCAGGACTTAGACTGATTGTTTGGTTTCAGAATTAAGAAAAATCTCAAAGAATGATAATACAATCTCTAAACCCATTTGTTGAGACATATGTCACTACTAATAATCTGGACTTATACAGTTGTCTTTACTATTCTTTTCTCCTGAGGTCTTGTCAGAGTGTTTCTTATACCATTCAGCTATCTATCTTCTACTTGCTTGGTCCTGCTATGAAAATTTCTAAATTTATTTGTTATAAATTTTTCCAGTATTTATAGATTTAATAAAAATGGGATGGAACTATTAAAACCTAGAGCTTTCTTCTCTTTAACAACCTTTAACCTGTATTCAGAATTCTGAGTGAACTACTATGGCATGATAAAATATAGTGTTCTCAATTTTATAAGTTTTTTTTAATCTGAATTAATCTATGAATAGTGTGCTGTTCTACTTTTTTTTTTTTTTGCGGTATCGGGGATTGAACCCAGGGGCAGTCTACCTCCGAGCTACACCCCCGACCTTATTTTTTTTACTTTATTTTGAAACCGGGTCTCACGAAGTTGCGGAGGGCCTCACTAAGTAGAGAGAGAGACTGGGGGAAAGAGAGAGAGAGAGACAGAGAGAGAGAGAGAGAGAGAGAGAAAGAGAGAGCGCTGAAGGCTGGCCGCGAACCCGGATCCTCCGGTCTCAGCCTCCCAAAGTACTGGGATCACAAGCATGCGCCACCACGCCCGGCTAGTGTGCTGTTCTAAATTTACAAGTATACCACCATTTGCCTACTATGTATATATACTCCAATGGAAGCATTTTGCTTCTTGCTTTTAGGAAAAAATACATTGACTCTTATAATAAAAAATAACTGTATTGTGTGACCATGTTATAGATTTCTTTATGAATATTTTTTTTTTGCGGTACCGGGGATTGAACCCAGGGGTGTTCTACCTCCGCGCTACACCCCCAGCCCTATTTTTTTATACTTTATTTTGAAATCGGGTCTCATGAAGTTGTGGAGGGCCTCACTAAGTAGAGAGAGAAGGACAGGGAGAGAGAGAGAGAGACAGGGAGAGAGAGCTGAGGCTGGCCGCGAACCCGGATCTTCCTGTCTCTACCCCCCAAAGTACTGAGATAACAAGCGTGCACCACCACGCCTGGCTCCTTTATGAATATTTGTAATGCAGCAACTTGGATAAATTGACTAGAGTTGGAATGTATTGACCAGATGAAAACAACACCTGTTTAAATGTGTAGCTCTTGGCCCAGAGTCTCTGGGAAGTTGTCTTCTGAAAGTTAATAACCCTCTGCTCTTGCCTGGAAGCGGTAGTGGAGACAGAAATAGGTTGAGGCTTAGCTGGTTTGATTGTAGAACTCTATTTTAAGAGCTACATAGCTAAACAATTCAGATACCTAAAAGGATAAAACACAATGATAAACAAAAAGCAAATCAAGATTAGTTTGTAACTCCAGCATGCCCAAAGAATACCAAACTAGCAACAGACCCCAGGGCATTTCCTATTTCTTAACTAATTTTGACTCTCAAGATTAACATAGCACCAGGGACCAAATAGTCTCCACCTTTTTTCCAGAGCACCAAGGCCATAAAGCTGTTTCTGAGTTTGCTACGCAAAGTTTGATGGTGAGGTTGTTCTTGCTTGGCTCCTGGCCTCTGGTTAGCTTTGCCAATTATATTGGTAGCTTGATGATGCATGACCAAGAACTCACGGGACTTGGGCATCAGATTTTCTGTTTTGCTATTCATTCCCTATGTAATTGTTTGCAAGTTGCTGAACTATTGTGAGCTTCAATTCTATTTTTTAAAATGACAGTCAAAATTACCAGTGAATGTGAGAACATTCAAAAGAATACCTGTGCCAAATAGTAAGAAAGCAGTCAGTTAATAAATAGGATAACACTATGTTAAAGGAATAGGAGACCACTTGAAAGAGCTTCCAATGATGGAAGGTAGAATAATTACAGCAAGAAAATAAATAACATAGTTCTAGATTACAATATAATGTATAAAATAAATATACATGAAGCCATGTCCATATAAAGAAATTATACAGTAAATGAATGGGAGAAAAGTGACAGGTCACTAGTATTTATTTATTTACTATCTATTGTTTTGGTATTGGGGATTGAACCCAGGGTCATTTGACCTCTGAGGTACACCCCCAGCCAAGGAGTATACAAGGAGTTTATTTTGAAACAGGGTCTCACTAAGTTGCGGAGGGCCTTAGTAAGTTGCTGAGGCTGGCATCTAAATTACAATCAGTTTAAAATAAATTTAATTTAAATTATCCCAGTACTTGGGAGGTGGAGATTGGAGGATCTGGGTTCGCTGCCAGCCTCAGCTACTTAGTGAGGCCCTCCACAACTTCGTGAGACCCGGTTTCAAAATAAAGGAGAAAAAATAGGGCCGGGGGTGTAGCTTGGAGGTAGAACATCCCTGGGTTCAATCCCCGGTACTGCAAAAAAAATTTTTTAATTTAAATTGAAAAAATAAAAGTATAGCTTAAAGAAGTTTCTTAAATAAGAGGAATTGGGCTTAAAACTAAGATTTTTGTCACCTAGTACATGACAGGAAAAAAAAAAGCATTTTAAAATTTTCTTTCTTTATTTTTTTACATATACTGAGAATAATGGCTTGGAGGCACCAGAGGCTACACATAATATGATTATGTTTATGTAAATGTCAATAACAAGCAAAGCTAACATGTGATATTGGAAACAGAGATCATTTTCTCTAAGAATAGATCAATGGGATGAGATCAAACTCAAAAGATCGTGTACAACAAAGGAAACTATCAACAGAGTGAATAGACAACCAACAGAATGGGAGAAAATATGTGCAAACTATACAACTGACAAGAGGTATAGCCAGACTTTAGAAAAACTTGAAAAATGAGATAGCAAAATAATTTAAATAAATAAATAACCTAATTTAAAAATGGGCAAATGAGGAAGGGAACAGCTCAAATTAGGTTATGTCCAGTCCATACAGGAAGTTTATACTACCAAGCTCACTAATGTGTAGAGGGGGGAAGGGGGAGTGGAGAGTAGATAGAGCAAAATTCAGCAAGTGATGAGTTCATGTTTGTTTGTAGCACTTTGGATCTCACTATGATGTATAATTACATTGCACCAATATGAGTATAAAAAACAGGCAAATAATAAACTGGATGTAGTGGCACATGCCTTTAATACCAGTACATGGGAGGCTGAGACAGGAGGATCAGCAAGAGGTAACTTAGGAAGACCCTGTTTAAAAAAAAAAAAGGGCTGGGAGTGTTACTTAGTGAGAGAACACCCTTGGGTTCAATCCTCAGTAACCACACACACACACACACACACACACACACACACACACACACAGGGAAATTATTTGAATAGACACTTCTCAAAAAAGAAATACAAATGGCCAATTGGTATATGAAAAATGTCAACCTCATTAATAATTAGGGAGATGCAAATCAAAATCACAATGAGATATCACGTCACTCCACTAAGAATGGCTAGTATCACAAAGTCAAAAGATAACAAATATTTGCAATGATGTAAAGGAAAGGGAACCCTTGCACACTGTTGATGGGAATATAAATTAGTATAGCCATTGTGGAAAACGGTGTGGAGGTAATGAATGGACAAGAAGTTGCAGTACATACATGCAATGGAATACTGGTAAGCCATCATAAATGAAACCCTGTCATCCACAACAACATGGATGGAACTGAAGACCATTATGTCAAGTGAAATAAACCCGGCACAAAAAGACAAGCAGAACATGATCTCACTCATATGTAGAATCTAAAAAGTTGATCTCAGATCAGTAACGTAGAAGAGTGGCTGGGTAGAGGAAAAGGGAGAAATGGATAGGAAAAAGTACCCAATGTTACACTTTGGACATGTATAAAAAGAAATTCTGGCATGCTATTGCACAATAGCGTTGCGATAAATAACAAGTATGTACTATATATTTCAGAAAGCCAGAAGAAAGGATTTTGAATGTTTAAAGCATAAATACATGATAAATTTTTGAGGCGATAGATACGTTTAAACTGATTTAAACATTATGCGACATAGACATGTATCATAATACTATGTAAATATGTACACCTTTTATATTTTTATGTATCAGTGTAAAATAAATTTGATTTAAATTGAAGAAACAAAAGTACAACTTAAGGAAATATATTAAAGGAAAATAATGGAGCTTAAAACTAATTTTACTCTTACCTAGTATGTGACAGGAGAAAAATAAATTTTTACAATTTTTTTCTTTTTTCTTTTATTTTTTATTTATTTATTTTTTACTTATACTGACAATAAGAGCTCACAGGCATCAGAGGCTACACACAATATGATTGCATTTGAAATATGTCTTGTTCCTTGATCCAGGCGTTGTTCCCATGGGAGTATTCACTTTGTGAAAATTTATCTCCTTGGACAATGAGGATTTGCTCACTTTTCTCCCTTCTGTTATACATCAGTTTATGTGGTGGTGCACACTTGTAATCCCAGTACTTGGGAGGCTGAGACAAGAGGATCCGGGTTCATGGCCAGCCTCAGCTACTTAGTGAGGCCTCCACAACTTAGTGAGACCCTGTTTCAAAAAATAAAGAATAAAATACAGGGCTGGGGGTGTAGCTTGGAAGTAGAATGCCCCTGGGTTCAATCCCTGGTACTGTCAAAAAATAAAAAAGGGCTGGGGGTGTAGCTCAGTGGTACAGAACTTCAGTTTAAATCCCCAATAGCCCCCACCCACACACACAGTATGTATTGAAGAATAAATGCTAGTAGAAAATGAAGAAGACAGGGTTAGAGTTGTTTTAGGTTTGGACCATATCTCTCCTGTAGCATTCAATTAGTGTTTCTTTTTTTTTATTTAAAAACCAAAACATTTTTATCTAAGTAATTTTACATGTTTGAATTCCTTCAGTCCATATCAAGATCACCTTTGTTCCTTCTAAAGCTGATGTTCTAAATCTGAAGATTTATCTTCAAGATAGCCCAAAGGACAGTGGACATTGGTTAAACTTTTGAGACATCACCAATCACAGGTTACATCATGATTTTGAGTGGCTAAATTTTATATCTCCTCAGGGAAGCACAGCACTATTGAGTGACTATGGCACCCTGTGGAGAACTTCAATCTTTGGTCACTGCGTTAAGAGCACTTGGTTTCAGAGTGCCACAAGCCCTCTTTGAAATGACCTGCTTCAGTTACTGTTTCTATGGACTGCATTGTAACTAAAGTCAACCTCTCCTCAGGGTCATCCACAACACCCTTGACATACTGCTTTTAATTCTGTAGAAAACAATTGGTGCAATCACCTTGCTTGCTGGATCATGACTTAGTGACGAAGTAGCTGACAGCCCATTCTGCTCACCTCTGGGTAGTAGGAACACAGTATTCACACATGACACACCCACATCTGGAAAGACGGAGTTCCCATAGTGGTACGTTAAAGTCTACTTTCATCATATATGTATATATTTTTTTCTTTCAAACTTATCATGTTTGTATTCTTTACTTCGGGCTGTAAAAAAAAAATAAAGGGAAAAAAAACATTTCTCCCTTTCTGAGCAATTCAGTTAGAGAATGGGACATTCATTTTTTTTTAATATAATCTGGTGTTATCTGAGTTTTCTCTGTCATCAGTGGCAGGCAACTAGACGATATTGCCATTGCTCAGAGAAAAAATGTGGAAGCAGTTTTTGACTCAAAGGCACTATGCACTCAGAACAGGCTCTCCCCTGAGAAATACCTATCAAGTAGCTTTAAAATAAATTGGAAAAAGAAGTAGGAAAAGGGGGGCACAGGAGTGAATGAAAAGTCAGCAAATGAGCAGGTTTCCATTTGAAATTTAAATTGGCAGCTGGCACTATTTGAATCATTCTACATTTAATATAATTTGAATGGGTTAGATGAGAGTCTCGCATTTTGAGAAGGCAAAGCAAAACCTTGAATATGAGAAATGTACAAACCTCTGTTATTTTGCACAGCTCAATTTGACACACTTTCCTTCACTATGCTTTGAAGAAAATGAGGTATGGGTATTTTAGTTGTTTATTCCTTGTCAGCTCAATGCATAAATAATGCAAGTGCAAGCTTCAAACCACAGGATATATGGCTACAAACTATTAAGTGGCATTATTAAAACAAGGGGTGCAAATGAAACCTTGAACTTGGGGTTGATTAAAGACGAAGTAACCACAATGTGGGAATCAGCTCAGCTTAAAAGAATTAACAAAAGAGTTTTCAAACTAAAAAAGGTTAATCAGTTAGGAATGATATGCAGAAAGGAAAATTTAATTAACAACAAAAATATGTAAATTACTTGTTACAGATCTATGAGAATGTGCTTCATTTCACCAGACGCTGATTTTATGTACTTATACCAATTAACATTCTGAATACAAATATCTAAAAAAACCTTCATATAAAATGAACATTAAAATTAGGTTAGAAACAAAAAGATGAAATGAAAATAATCTTATAAAGAACGTATTCTGAAGCAAATAAAAACATTTGTGGTGTTCTAGCACAATATTATGTATTTTATCATCTCATATATTAGAGGAGGGAACTAATATTTATTGTCCTTCTTGAGAGAATGGTCTTTATGCCTGTGTTACAACATTTTATCCTAACACCAACAGGTATGAGATATGGTTTCATTCCACTTTTATACATGAAATAATTGAAACTTGGAAAAGTAAGTAACTGGAGGCTCAGGTTCCAGAGAAACCAGAAGAATTTGGACCCAAGCCTTATGTGATCTTGAAGCTACTACCCTTAGTCAACACTCTGATAACAATTCAGTTGAATTGTTCAACTGAACAATTCAATGACTACCAATGAAAACATACACATTAAGAAAATCTCACACAATGGAATTTTACTTGGCCATAAAGAAGAACAAAATTATGTCATTTGCAGGAAAATGGATGGAACTAGAGAATATCACGCTGAGATCAGCCAGTCTCAGACAATAAAAGGTCATATATTTTCTCATAAATGTGGAAACTAGAGATAAAATAGGAAACAAAGGGAATATCAGATAAATGAGGATAAAGAACAGTAGAATACTGGAAGGGGGTTGGGGGAGGGAGGTGGGGAAGGGAAGAAGGAGACTTGATGAAGGAAACAGCTCGAATAATGTTACATCCATATAGAAAGACATCACTACCAATCTCACAAATACAGGGAGGTGGGGGCTAGGTGGGATGTGAAGGTAATGCACCAATCGACCGGTACATGTATGAATGTATCTCTTTGAATCTCACTATGATGTATAATTGCAATGTACCAATAAAAGTATATAAAAAAGAAAATCTCATGGGATTTCAGACTTAGGAACACAAGAAAGAAAATGGAGGTTTTAAAAATTTCATCCTTATTCTGAAAGGGCCTGGTGCTAATATGGAAGATAAAGAGAAAATAAACAAACAAATGATGAGTGATTCTAGGGGGTGCAACGGATCCTAAATGAGTGGGAAACTACAGGCAGCTATATCTGGATCCCACCTCTCTCTCACGGGCATCAGTGGACCTACTGATAGGGTGGTCATCCTCCTTGGGGTTTAGAGTCTCACTCTATACAACTCTCTGTGTGACTTTGCTTGCTACCTCTTTGTGTTTCTGTTTGTTAATTTATGGAGTGGGATAATGTCTGCATCATTGGGGGTGATTATAAATAGTAAATCATTTTTTATATAAAGAGATTAATATAGTATTGAAATATACAGTCAGATATTAGCTTCTCTTTAACAGAATGAAGGAAAGAAGCAACAAGGGATGGGGGTCATTCACTCTGCCTGTGGCAAAGAAGAATTTTAGAATCTTGTCAATTATTCAACATCATGTAGATCAAGCATAGAGATATTGGTTCTATTTTTTTCTGTCTAAATACTTGATTTATGAATACTTAGATACTTGTTGCTAAAGGACAAAGATTAAAATATGTTAAACTGGGGTTGTTTGGACATATGAATCCAGTTCACCAGGTTTTTTTTTTCAAATTTCTATGTAGCTGTATGAACAGAGATCTTGTGAAAATGTCTCTAGGTGTCCCCAGCTCACTTGAATTCTCTAATTCTGTGAATTAATGTGGTGTTAGAAAAGAAAAGAAGTTCAGTAATCAGTTCTGCATTCCTTACTTATTATTTAAGGTGTCAGCTCAGAGAAGACAAATATTTTATGTAAATTCAACAAGAAGTAAAAGAATATAAATTATCTAGTAACCAATATCTTAAATACATAAGAGGGGAATATAATCAAGTATGAGGTTCCAGGAAAGACTGTTTTCCTAGTTGTGCATAATTTAAAAGCAGAGGGCAAGTATAAATATAGGTAATAAAGGATGAAGATATTTAAACTTTTAAAATATTTAAATGTGGTTTGATTGCATCCCCAAACAACTTTTTCTGCCCTGTCATCTGGTGTCACTAAATATAGCCTTACACTGTGGTAGATCAGAGCTGTATCTACTCAGTGGATAATTAGCCTCTTGTATTAAAAATAAAACTTATAAATATCACCTCATTAGTAGGATTGTATCCTAACTATTACCTGTTCTCTTCATGTTCTGGAATAAGCCACAAGACATTTAGAAATCTAATAACCGGCCGGGCGTGGTGGCGCACGCTTGTAATCCCAGTACTTTGGGAGGTGGAGACCGGAGGATCTGGGTTCGTGGCCAGCCTCAGCCTCTCTCTCTCTCTCTCTCTCTCTCTCTCTCCCTGTCTCTCTCTCTCTACTTAGTGAGGCCCTCCGCAACTTCGTGAGACCCGGTTTCAAAATAAAGTATAAAAAATAGGGCCGGGGGTGTAGTGCGGAGGTAGAACGCCCCTGGGTTCAATCCCCGGTACCGCAAAAAAAAAAAAAAAAAATCTAATAACCAAAATGGGATATCCAAGGCTGGGTTCCAGGACTATTGAGAGTCAAGGGTCAATAATGAAAAGTGATGGGTATGGTGGTGCATGCCTCTGATCCCAGTATTTGGGAGGCTAAGACAGGAGGATGGCAGGTTTGAGGCCAGCCTTGGCAACTTAGGAAGACCCTCAGCAACTTAGCGAGACCCTGTTTTTAAATAAAAAATAACAAGAGCTGGGGGGTTGGCTTGGAGGTAGAATGCTACTGGGTTCAATCCCCCATACCAAAAAGAGAAGAAAGAAATGAAAATTATTATCTGAATAATTGATATGAAGTTATCTGTATCAATGTTAAGATTATCTATGGGGAAAAGGGAATCGGGGTGGGAACCGAAGAGAAACACACAAGGAATGCTGTGCGCATGCATGTATTTGTCACTCTGAACCTCACTATGGTGTGTAATTACAAAGCACCAATTATAAAAAAAAAAAAAGGAGTCGGGCGTGGTGGCGCACGCTCGTAATCCCAGTACTTTGGGAGGCGGAGACCGGAGGATCCGGGTTCGCGGCCAGCCTCACCTCTCTCTCTCTCTCTCTCTCTCTCTCTCTCTCTCTTTTTCTCTCCCTGTCTCTCTCTCTC
>PVJS01004478.1:0-21257 GCA_004027185.1 Glis glis
CCGGGGGTGTAGCGCGGAGGTAGAACACCCCTGGGTTCAATCCCCGGTACCACAAAAAAAAAAAAAAGCAATATTGTTTCCATTGTTGTCTGACATGATGAGTTGAGGGGATACTTCATTTTAATGGAGAAATCACCCCTTTCCTATGCCTTTTAGGTATTGCTTAAATTAAGAATGCTCTTTATCTCCCTTCTTAGGAATGTGTATAAGAGCCTAGAGGCATAAAGTTTTGCACTCCCAAACACTGCTCCTATGGCATCCTAGGAAATGAAGGTGCCATTCCATTCCATATTTATCTTATTGCCAGCTAAAAGCATTGGCAGTACCAGTATGTGGTCCATATTACAGCACCATAAGATCTTAATATGCAATTTCAAACCAGATTTCCCTTTGTATTGTGTCCATTTTATTATGACATATGAAGATTGCTTTTCTGATAACTTCAACTTTAAAAAATGATGAATAAAAATTGCTAATAAAATTTAATCTCTCCGGTGTGGATTTTACTGTAATGTCTTTAGAGGGTAGAGCAGTAAACTCCATGCATTTGAGAATATGATGGATCCAGGGCGCCCTGCTACAGACTGGGATGCCACTGAGGTATGGCTGCCCCATATGGTGATGCTTTATCTTTTTTTGGGGGGGCTATTAGGTTTTTGAAGAACCCTCCATCAGCCTCTTTGCTCTGGAACACTGTGAAGGAAGAGAGTTGCATCTCGAAGAGGCTGTGAACTCTGTTTTGAACAAGGACCTGCACTTCTATACCCAGTCTGTGTGGGTAAAGAGTGGACTGTAAGTATGGGAAAATGGCTTGGTCTGTTTTGGTCCCTGTTTTAGGACAGAGTTTCATGGTTGCTTTTTATTTCCCTGCTGCTGTTTTGATCTGTTGATGTTCTTCTTTTATCTCTCAATGTAGTTATAGTAGTTTCTGTTTAAATAAGAGAAGACTGAACTCTGTCCTGTGTGTAGTAGCATGCAGTGGTCTGAGGGAAGAGTCTTTTGGAAGAGAAGTGGTATCAGGCCCTCAGAACACGTGTCTTAGAGTAGGTTGACCAGATGACCTTCCCTGCTTGTACCTGCTTTCTTTTCAGGAGAAATGTCATTAAGTTGGCATCTTTCTGATCACCATTGCCTGTTTCAAGCAGGTGATTGTTTGCAAGATTAAGACTGTCTCATTGTATTTTGATTTGGCAGCTTGTTTATTCTAGAGTAGCTCCCTCCAGGTTACTTATTTTTATGTGGAACACACTGGTTGACCTGGCCTGCCTACCAGTGTTTTCATTCATTTAAGTTATTAGTCAGTCAGGGTGGATCCAAGTTGCATGGGGTCTGCACGTTCAGAACTTGGGAAGCTGTCTTCAGGAAAAGAAATTAAAAGCTACTAATATAGAAAATGAGGTATGAACTTGTAAATTTTTATAACAAAATTTGTGAGAGGCCTGTGAGTGAGCAGCCCTGAAGCGGGAGCTGTTTGGTTCCTGGAAAATCTGCTTCTTGGGCCATTTCTGAAGAGTTTGGTGTATAAGCCTGCCTTTACTCCTGCACTGCTGATGTTTTGGAACAAAAGTCAATTAAAAAACACACATAGCTCTTGATGGTTCATATAAAAATGGCTGTTTTTATTTCTTATGACTTTTAAATTGTGCGATAATAAACTCTGTTTGAATATCTGGGGACAGTCAACAAGACAGCCAAGAATATAGATTGAAAATTAAGTCAATATTACAATAACTGGCTTTTATATTAGTCATTTGTATAAAAGTTTAAATTTTCTTCTCTAGAGCATTTCACATGGTTTGGTGTCTATTAAAATAAATTGATTTATTCTATCCAAGCATAAGCTTCCAGAATATCATCACTAACTAAGTGCATTTGAACTGAATTTTACAGCCTTGCAATATAGTATTTTCATAACATTTTATACATTTTTTATATTCCTAAGTGAAATTGATATTTGACTCATTGCTGCAAATTTCTCAGCTTCTTCTCATTTTTACTCCTTTTTGGAAAACTGGTGCTATTTTACCATGACATTCTTATTTATTCTCTTTGGATTATTATCTACTTTTCTAGATTGTCTATAAGAGAGCTGGTATGCAAATTAAAGAATAGTGAAGGCTGTCTAAAGACTTTCTTGGGCTACAAATGGCTTGCAAGATACCACTTAATGCACAGCCACCTACCCTCAGTGCCAAGGTGTATTCTTTTCAGTCTCCATATTATGTCAAATCTTTGATCTGTGATGGTAATGAGGGCCATGCTTTAATGCATCATCCCACACAGCTTTCCCACCTGTAGAATTCATTAGGATCAAGATATTCTTAGGTACTATTACTTAAAAATCTTCTCTCAATTTTATAACTGAAATTTCTCTGCCCGTGTACAGAATCTGTGAGGCTGGAGAGGTGGCCTCTCTGTGGTCATGCTGGCGCTGATCTGCCTTTTATCTGTTTGATGGTTCAGATCTGTGTAGGCAAGAAGGGGTTAAGGGAGGTTCATCCCTCTTGTTCATCCGTCCATCATTTGGTCAAGGTTGACCTCAGTTGTGGGAAACAGTGTGGGTCAGTTTAGGTGAGTAATCTCTACTCAAGCTCTCATAATTTTAATATATCAGGCTTTCTTCAGCTCCTCACTTCTGCCCATAGCTATAGGCGCAAATTGGCGTCTCTTCCTGCACTAAGTCCTTAAGGAGTATTGCCTACTGTAAGTTAAAAACGTTTTCGTCTGGAAAACTGAAGGGCTGAAGACACTGCCATAGCAGCAACCCTGTTAGTCAGCTTTCCATCGCTATAAAAGAATACCTGAAACAATTCACTTAGAAAAAAATGATTTTGGCTAATGATTCTGGAGGTCCCAGCCCAAGATCAGCAGCCCTATTTAGCTCTGGGCCTCAAGTAGGAGGATATCGTGGTATGTTCATGATATGGGGAGCTGCTCTACTTACATCCTGAGCCAGGAAGCAAGTGGAGGAGGAGGAGCCTGGGGTCCCACAATCCTCTTTAAGGGTACAGCTCCAATGATGTGAGGACCCCCCCGCCCGGCTAGGCTCCACCTTTTAAAGGTTCCACCACTTCCTTGGGTACCAAAACCTTTAGCACATGGACCTCTCGGGGATACGTATCCAAAGCTCCCTAAACCCTGGATGAGCCTGTTCCTGAACTAGCCTCTGCGATCATCAGGCTGTCTTTTCTACTGCTGGTGCTCTGCATCTCATCTCCAAGGTTATACATCCCTTGGTCTCAGGCAGGGCAGTCCCTACTGCAACTCCAGGTGCCATGACCTAAGTGCCCAAGGCAGCCACCTTATCCACACACTCTCTTGAGGCACTCTCTGCTGTGACCTTGAGTCCTGCTGAGAACTTCAGGTCCTCTTGGTCATCCCAGCCTTTTTTCCTTAGCCATCCTCCAGCTTGGTAACCACCTGAAGCTGGGCTCAGAAAATGTTTCTTGCCAAGGGCCAGATAATCTCTTCGGTTTGTGAGCCATCTCTCTCTGACAACTACTCAACCATCCATGGTTGTGCAAAAGTAGCCATAGCCAATTGTAAGGGAAAGAACATGACTATGTCCCATTGAAAAGATCTTAAGACTCCAGGCATTCACCTCAGGGCCCCATGTGCTTCTATACACTTGAACACAGCCAGCGTCGAAAGCAAGGGTACTGGGGAGGAGCCGCAAGGGAGTTGTCCTTGAAATAAGAGAGGGAGACTTTGGTGGATAATGTAAGTGGTCCTTGGTGGTCTTAGAAGTTGTAGAGGGTGTTGTGGAAGAAGATATGTGTGGAGAGGTTGCAGCCACCTTGAGAGGCCCAAAAGACAGGTGCCAGTGGCCTAAGGTGGGGGAAGTTTTTTCTACTGAGTATTAGTGGGAGGTTATGTTCTGTCTTTGAATGTTAAAATGCTATGAAAAACGTCTTATTGTTATCAAAGGATTCTAGAATTTAAAAGCTGGAGGGAATCTTGCAATCATTTTGGAAATAAGGAGCCCAGCATCCTAACTGGAATCCAGACCTGCCTCCAACCCAGCGGGCTTTCTCCTAGACCTTCCTGCTTTTTCTGATGGGGAAAAACATGCATAATTCTATTTTTAAAAAATCCCAAAACCTAGAAGTTATAAAGAATGAACCCTCTAAGTTTAAAAGCTGGTATTTTTATAAGAGGTTGCTTTCTTGTTTTGTAGTGCCCCATTTTTTTTTTCCTGTCCTGCTTTCTTGTAGATGGATAGCTTACGAAGGATCCAATTTCTTGGGAAGACAAATTCTACTTGAGCCTAATGAAATCCCAAATTGGACCGCATTCAGTGGATGGAAGACTATTGGTTCCCTTCGCCCTATGAAGCAGGTAAAGTGCAAAAAACCATAAGGTCCAGTTGTAAACTACAGCATCTGCAGTACTGACCACTTAACTTAATTTTACATTTATGTAGATGGGGAGTGAATTAGTATGCAGGAATCTTGTAGATTTAAGCCAATTCATAAACTTGTATCTAAGGTCAATAGTGGATTAGCTCTGAGTCTCCAGTTCTACTGGCCATGTTCACTTTTCATGGATAAATAAGATATTGTAAGCTGCGTGGCAAACAGTGGAAACGAGAATGAACTTTGATGCTATACTAGTTTTACTTTCTTCGTATTTGGATTTTTTCCCTACTTACATAATACTCAGGTTGGATCCTGGCAATTTAATTAAAATAGTATTTATTGCACACCTACTTCTTGTCAGTCTTCTGTTCAAAAGCTTCCCACTGCACTTAGATCAGTCTCTGCTCTTCTGTGTGGCCCGTGTGATCTGACTCCCCCCTGCTTCTCCAGCCTCGTCTTTCACGGGTTCTTGCTCACTCACATGGCTGTGTCACGTGCACCGAAGTGCAGAGCACTTTCCCACGCAGGCTGTTAACAAGGCTGTGCTCTCTGGGGACTTTTCTCCTCCTTGTTTGCCTGGCTAGTTCTTAATAACCCCCTCTGATCCTCACAGATGCCTCCCCTCTGTTCTCCCAATCTCTCTCCCGATGAGATCCTAAAAGACAATGTTGTTTTTGTACAAGATTCTGTACATCCTTTGGAAATGTCTCTGTATATTTTGCTTTATTGCTCTATCTCTAGTACCTGTCACCATGTCTGGCACCTTGTACAATCTCAGGAACTACTGGTTCAATGAAGGAACGGATGTATAAATGGATGAATGGATGTTTGTTACCATGTAATATGTAATGGAAGATAGAAGGATAGACATGGTTTCTGCCTTAGTGGAGTTTACATTTTCATTGGGTAAAACATGTCCAACTCAAAGCAGTAACATAAAATTCAAAACAGTGTATGATCATCTAGAAGCCACAGGCAGTACCTGGATCAGAGAAGAAAAGTATCCACACGTGTAGGCCTGGTGGGGAGGTTTCATGAAAGGCAGAAAACCCATGTGAAGGTGGTGACTGGATATGCCATCTGTACCTCTCTCTCTAATCTCTTTATGAAACACTTTCTCACTTGATACTGACAACAGTCCTTTGAGGAGGGAATTATTATTCCTATTTTCTAGCTGGAAAAATAAGACTCAGAGAGGTGAAATATATTGATGAGAGTAATACAAGTGTCAGAACCAAGATTTGAACCCCGATCTATGATGCTCTAAAATTTGTGTTCCTTAGCAGCCATACTGTACCTTCCCCCCAAAGGAGATCATTGCAGTGCCACCGAATATTCTAGGCCATGAGCCGAGTGAAGACAAGTGTAGATCCGACACATTGTGTTAAATAAGAAGTTAACCTAATTGGTCTTTTTTGGTGCCCCTTCACACACATGCACATCCACGATGCTTGTTCCCACCATTCGTGGGTTCTGTTGGCTCAAACCCTGGCTCTGCCATTCATAGGCAGTGTGGTTTTTGGTGAGCTAGTCTCTTTCTCTTTTGGTGCCTAAAGTTCATCACTTGTGAAACAGTGATCACAGCGCTTGAACCTCATCATCGTGAGGATTAAGTAACACGAAGGGCCTGATACAACAAAGTTTATTATTCACAGTGTCCCTTGAGACAGCCAGAGACACTCTTCTGAGGAACACTAAAACATTAGTGGTTTTCCTGGCACAATGTGTGGTGCAGGACCTCGGGACCTCTGCATCTTGCCAATTCTGCTCTCCCAACCCATCGGGTGGGCCATCCTGCTGGAATGCTACAGAAAAATGCAAGATAGCAGTGGGAATTCAATTAGTTTTTACCAACTACATAATCATGTGAATCCTATGTTTTAAAAACTTCAGTAGGAGCCAGGTGAGGTGCACACCTGTAATCCCAGTACTTAGGAAGCTGAGACACGAGGATCAGATTGCAGGTTTAAGGCCAGCCTCAGCAACTTAGCAAGACCCTGTTTCAAAAGAAAAAAGGGCTGGAAGTAGAGCATGGAGATAGAACCCCTTCCCAGGTTGAAGCCCCAGTACCCCCCCAAAAAAAACTTTACTAGGCAAATGTAACATAGAATATTGTCCTCATTCTTGACTGGTGGTTCCCTATTGAGTGAGAACCTTGTTCAAGGTCCTTAGATAAAGAATAACTTAAATAATGGCCTCTAATTTTACAAGGAAGTGTTTTGACAATAAAAATATTCTTCTTGCATTGTGCATTAGGAATTACTTGATTTTCCTATACTGATCAAACATTTAATTTCAAAATATTTTAATAGATTATTTTCCCTAGTTATTTTTTTTAATCAATGCCACAGCTTTGAAACCCACCATAGGAATTCCAGGTTTCTTAAATAGTAGTTTTTTGGATTATATTTAACTTTTTGGTAAGGATATTGGTACTGATTTAGTTCATATTCCTGTTTAGAAACTCGGGATAATTAAAATGTGAGTCTCTTTGAGGCTGGGAATTAGGAAGTCACTAAGGTACTTAGAATGCACATCAGTGTTTTTAAGTATAATTACAGAGGAGTCAGACTACAAATGTGTAATAAGGGTAATTAGTACTTTGCTTGATTTAATTGATTAAAACTGTGATGTTCAGTCCTAAAGTAATAGGAATTCTGTCATCTGTGAAGGTCATACCTGTTTTACATGTACAAGGTAATGAAACTGTAATAAAGATATACTGAAGCTTCAAGAATTAACAATAGTTAGTTGCAGTGGGAGACCAGACTGACACATAGAAATGTAAGTACATCATAGTTGCAGTATGAATGTGGAAGTCATGGTTTGAAACATTTAAAATATTTTGCCAACTAGAGGTTTTGTTCACCTGCTTTAAATGACCAGATAATTTGCCCTTCTGTTTGCTAATTTAATGCTCGGAATGATTTCTTCATTTCGTTAGGAATGCTAAACATGGTGGCAGTTTACCAAAATTCAGCTGGCTTCATGTCCATGTCTAAGTTTCATTGAATATTCAGAATATTCATTCAGGTATCCATAGTACCATGTTCCATTTACCTAGCACTTCAGTGAAAGTGCTCTTTTATTAATCATCAGGCCATTTGTTATTACATAGCCAAGGTTCTAACAGGGAGATCAACACTTAACAACTGGAGGGGATGCCGAGTCAAGGCTGGAGGCCTACCCTGGTTTCTGCTGAGCCTCATCATGTTCCCTGCCCTTTCATTGTCTTACACGGCCACCCTTGGAAGGAGTCTCACTCCCTTGCCTTTCCACATAGGCCTTGGAGTATCCTGTTTAACTGGAAGAGTTTGGGTGCAGGCAGATCTGGCTCCACATCTGTGTTAACCTTATTTGTAAAACCAGGGCCATAAGTGTGTTTTCTGCAAGGGTCTTTCCAGCTATTAATTCTGACAAATAGCATAGTGGCGTAGAAAGCATTTAGCACACTGCTTGACACACACTAGCAGATCAATAACTCTTAGTTACTATTCTTAGTGTTAAGCCCCAGATTTAACATTTTTATTTTAAAACTTCCCTTTTATGTTCCAGTCCAAGAGACTGGAGTCTGTTACCTGATTATGAGTACTGAAGCAGTGACTAAACATGCATGGTCTCTTCCTTTGAAGACGTATTAAGGGTCCTAGGTAAACAAGGAAATGGCCACAGCTACTAGGCCCCTTTGCCCTCCGGGTTTTCCAGGACCTTCCATAGCAGTTACTTGGCATTTAAACATGGCTCCAGACAGTGCGTCTGACGACTGGACTTTCCTTTCCTAGGTTGCTCTAAGATCCTTGTAGGTAGGACTTTGCCCTTTCCCCCAATCCCCTACCTTTCTCAGCACATCTGAGATACATTATTGAATGAAACTCATCAAGCCCTGAATTCTTAACTTCCCTACCCCTTGTCACAAAGAGTTCCAGTGAATGAAATGATTACCTTTTACCCTTCCAAAAGAGTACTTTTCAGGAAGTACACTGAAGATTGTATAATTTAAGCTTTGGGTTCAACAGTTTAAGGACTTATCAATGGAAAATAATAACTTTATACATATTAGCTAAGGGAAATAAGAGTGAAACTGAGATAAGTCAGCTAGTCACCTCTCACTCCCCCTCCCAGCGTTTCTTCTTTAGGATTGATTGATTTCCAGATTTGAAAAGTTATTTCCAAATGGCTATTTCTTCTCTGTCACAGCCTGCAGTGTACATCAGAATAAAGAACCGGGCCCAGAATGAATACCTGACAGTCACTGGGAATCTGGCTGACACCAGGGCAACGTCTGTGTGCATCTCTCCCTATAGTGGGAAGAACACTCAGATCTGGCACTACTGTCGAGGACTCTTTAAATCCAAGGTAAACACCCCACTGATATGACACCCCGCTTCTTGGTGTTCTTTCTTCTCTCTTGGAAACAAGAATCTAGCCAAAGTATCTGGTACAAATAAAGTAACGCAACATCCTAGAAACATTCTGCTGTATGATCATAAAAATACTGATATCTATACTCATAAAGCATATAAGTAAAATAGAGTTTTTAATGTAGAAAATCCAATTTCGATTTTTGGTAAAAACCAAGGTTATCACTTACTACAGACATGCATAAGTGATTGTAAAAAAAATCAGTGCTGCAAGTTTGGATCTGAATCTGCACAGTGTGCTGTGTGAGGCATTCCTTGCTTGATGGCCCAGATGAAATCAGCTGTCTGCATAAATCCAAACAGGCCCCTTCCATTTTCAAAATATACAATGAAGCAGTTAGAATAAAGAAGCTGTTGTTGGAGGAAGCTTAGAAAATGAAATTTAAGTTTGTTTTTCTATGACCCCTCCATTAAGTTTGATGCTATGGGGATAGAGCACTAGTTTAAAAAAATTTAAAAAAAACATTAAAACCATGTTTATTGTATCACCAGTAGCATATGTACTTCTCATGCTTCAAAAATGAAAAGCATTTAACAGTAATTATTGTCAGGCTATTTTTAGCATACCACCTGATGTTTTTATAACAAAACTAAGCTGGACATAATATATCTTAAGCTAACAGGAACTTAACATCTAATTCCAACTCAACAAACCTTTATGGATCACCTGTTATCAGATGTGCATGTCATTTTAAAAACAACTACAGTGCCTCTGTTTCAGTGTCTGTACCATCTCCTCCCTCTAGGCAAAAAGATTTTTAAAAAGGTTTACTGAAATTATGCCATGTAGGATTCTTTTCAGTTATGATAGCCATTTAATGTCTATGACTTATTTACCTGAAAGACAAAGGACCCTAGTCAATTTATTTTATCAAATATGGTACTGCTATTTTATTTACCGCTTCTAGGCCAGTGATACCTGTCTTGATGTGATTGGTGGCCGGGACACACCTGGAGCTAAGGTAGCCCTGTGGACTGAACATGGACAATTTAGGCAGAAGTGGAAACTGAATAAAAATGGAACCATCAGCTCCTATCTCAGTGACCAACTTGTCCTTGATGTTAAAGGTGGGCCTTTGATAATATGCAATGGGTTGGGTCCCAGGATAGCAGTTTAAGTTGCAAACCTCTTCCTTTTGGGTAAAGGATATCCTGATGTACAAATGTTAAGTTGTATTAATTATGTTTGAAAAAAGTTAAGATGTACAGTTTTACAAACCAATTAGCTATATGAATCAAGCAAAAAACCCATCCACAAAAATCCAATGCTTATTTTCATTAGTACAGTTGTAAAATTTTCACTTGCAACAGTAATTTTTGTGACCTTGATCAATTCACAATTTGAAGCATCAAAAACCATAAAATGAATGACATCTGTTTCTTGAAAAGAAACATCTGGGCCGGGCATGCTGGCGCACGCTTGTAATCCCAGTACTTTGGGAGGCGGAGACCGGAGGATCCAGATTCGCGGCCAGCCTCAGCTCTCTTGCCCTCTCTCCCTCTCTCTCTCTCTCCTTAGTGAGGCCCTCTGCAACTTCGTGAGACCCAGTTTCAAAATAAAGTATAAAAATAGGGCCGGGGGTGTAGCGCGGAGGTAGAACGCCCCTGCGTTCAATCCCCAGTACTGCAAAAAAAAAAAAAAAAAAAGAAACATCTGTAACTTTTTGTCCTGAATTGCCATGGTCTTTTAAAAGTCCTCAGTTACAACTTAGGTAATCAGTTAACCTTGTTTTTGAATTCAGCAATATCAGGGCCAGTATTATTCATGGCTGTTGCTTTAATGGGGTTAGTCACAGCCACTGTTGGTGTAGAAACAAAAACAGAGTCCCTGACATCCAGCCAGAGCTCTCTCAGGGCACTTTCTTCTCAAGAATGGCATTGTTGGGGCACACTGCTTCTACAATCATGTATTATACACCTTCTACTTTTTCAGTTTGAGTCATAATAAGGTCCAATTAGAGGTGAAGAATGGCTATGCCTGTTCAAACTCAGTTTCCCATTTCAGACCACTTTGTATATAACCCATGAATCTACTTAAACGGTGGTGGGCTGAACAAAAGCTGTGATAATGGCAAAACTGCCAAGTACCTGGGTGAACAAATAATCTTTTCTTTGGGAATTTCTATTTTAGGAGGGAACTACTATGACAAAACTCATGTCATTGTAAATCAGCCCCTGGAGGGAGAAGAAACACAGAAGTGGGACATTGAAATACTGTGAGAGTCAACACCATGCCTAGGAGCAGCAGAGGCACCTCACCTCCCTCACTGCCTGTGTGTGGGTGTGGGGAAAGGGAGTGGCTGCGTCCTCACCTCCTGAGGATGACCAGGATGAACCTTTCCCCACAAGCTCCAAGACCATTGCTCTTTCACCATGCAGAAGCTCAAAATATTGTCACTCACTCAGTATTCCTATGGAGAAAGTGTTAGGATTTCTGGGAAAGGTTTTATTCCTGATGGATCCCAGTTGTGGTAAGCAAGCTTCCTCAAGTCTATACTTTCTTTCCTATCCACCGAACATGAATGCTCTTCCTGATGGGTCATTACAGGACACTGGTGGTGCTGTCACCTGTGTTAGTTATTAATATCCCACTAGATACTTAGGTGACTGCAAGACACAGGGAAACAAACTCCAATAGGTCATCCTATTTTGGCAAAAAGATGAATAACTTTTAGCCACATTTAAAAATGTATTTAATAAGCCTTCCTTTTAAGCTGCTGTTGTATTAAGTAAGCCTCCAGATTTCTATTTTGAAGCTTTTTTTATCTGAAACACCCCATGAGTATTTATACTTTTAACTGACCCCAGGGAGAGACCTCAGCTTTGTTAGACAAAAGGCACCAG
This sequence comes from Glis glis, assembly GCA_004027185.1. NCBI lineage: Eukaryota > Metazoa > Chordata > Mammalia > Rodentia > Gliridae > Glis > Glis glis. Next base: position 11,624 of record PVJS01004478.1, read on the forward strand.
GACTGGAGTATTTTCTCTGGCCATTCTTCACTCAGTCTTTCAATCTGAAGAGTATAAATAATCTTGGAGTGCCAACGCTGCATGAACAGACATCCCTCTAGGAAACAAGACCTGTAACAGCAGTTACCTCTTCTGGTGTTGAGACCTTGCCCTTAAGTGTTTATAAGAACAGTAAAATTTCTCTTTGCCTGAAGTGAGAAAAAAATTCCAAATGTTTAAATGAAAACAAAGTAGTATTTGAGTGTTGACCTTAACCATCTTACTTTTCAAGTAAAGGTACAATTGATTTCTCTACTCAATGACAGAAAACTCAGTTTTTACTCCCATTTCAGATAGCTTACATTTAAGCAAAATCAGGTAGGAGATCAGTTTTGACTTAGTTTCCAGTGATCATTACCACCTCTAACAGCACAATTAACAAGCATTTTTACCTCCTGAGTTGGATTTAAACTTACATTGAGACAATTGTTCCTTTCATCCCCAACTTTTTCCAGAAAGCAGAAAAATGCTCTATTTTTATATAGAAAGATGAAATTCTCCAGTGATATTTTTAAAAATATCAACTTATATGCACTTTAGAATGTAATATAACAATGAATAGTTTAAACTCAAAGACCCACTATTTTGAGTATTTTTATAGACCTGGTCTTTCCATGTAAATATTTTTTCCCCTCTTCAATCTCAGGCTCTTCTCATCTTTTAAGCAGTATCTGAAAACTCCCTTAGGTCTACAGATGTTGAGTGCCTCTCATGGGTGTGGCAGTATTATTTAATAAACTTATGTTACAGGGATAACTTTATTTTAACGGGGGGGAGGGCTTGTGTATACATAAAGGTATGTATATTTTCAATTGTAAAAATCAACTTAAAAATCTTCATGTTAATAGTTTAAAATTATTCTAGAGCCAAGGAGGCTCTTTAAAGTTGTTTCTTCCAAAGAACAAAGACAAAGCCAGGTTACTGACATTGAATTCCACATGATATACATTTATTGAAATTGTACATTTTCTACCACACTGGATTAAATAAACTTGTCAAAAGTATGGTTTTGTCACATTCTGGGACACGTAGTATTTTACCGTTTTTTCCCCTCCATGTTCCAGTATTGATGAGAGGTTGATACACAGGTAAGGGAAGTTGACATTTTCTCCTTGACTCGTGTATATAACTATTCCCCCTACTCAGTGTGTTGACTCAGAGCAGCAGGACCTACCTAGCATTTAAATCTTCCCATTAAAAAAATGTGCATATAAAGTAGCAGTGATTTGATTCTGTAAAGGCACTAGATCACTTGGATCAAGCATTCCGTCCAGAGAGATAACACCAGGCTTTCCTTCTCCTCATCTGTAGTAAGTTTCAGGTCCTTGACACAAAGAGCCGAACCGTTGCAAATTTGTTTCAGAGCATCCACATGTGACATAGGAAAACAAAGTCCATGAGACTGAAAAAGGGGAAATGACATGGTAATCAAAGTGGCATTTTCATATAAACTTCCACAACTCTTAAGACCGTTATTTTTTATACCCTGCACAACTACGAAACTTGTTTCAGATAAGTTATTTACATCAACTTTGATTGGGAAACTTCTAAAAGTTGCCAATTCCCACATGAAACTTCATGAAAAGCATTTACATTTAAGTAATTGATGTTAGTCATTCGAAATGCTTTACACTTATTTCACTTTTCCTGTAAGGCCCTCGCTACTGTTTTACAACTGGTCTTTGTGTATCTCTGAATTGTCTGACTTCATCATCCTCAGGCAAGGCCTGTCAGTCATATGAAGTGGTAGGTCCACTACAGCTATAAAAGCACATTACATATAAATCAAAAAGTAATCAATTCTTCCCAGCCACCAAGCAAATCAGAGGAAAGACATTTGTTTTCAGTGGGAACAAACCTCTGTTTCCTCATTTCCCATCATGTGTGTTTGTCTTCTATTCTTTAGAGAATGATAGATGTAAACCATCTTTTGTTGAGCTTCATCCTTGAAGGAAAAAAAAGTTATTAACAACAAAATATTGAAGGCTCCAATCCTAGGAGGGTTTTCCAATAGGTCAACACCAAGAAAACTCTTAAAGCCATGGTGATCAAATGAAATTTATTGAATACTGTAAGGAATTCTTTGGACAAAAAGCTATAATATATGTGTACACATATATATATACTGCCTATTCATTAATGGGTACTCAGAATCATTGTTTTTAAAAAGAGAGCATCTTCAAGAACTTGATTTATATGACAACTTATCAATACAACAGTTTTTTAATCATATCTGTACTTTTTTGAAGCAAAAATTTATATTACTAGGAGGATCCAGGTTCATGGCCAGCCTCAGCTACTTAGTGAGGCCCTCTGCAACTTAGTGAGACCCTGTTTCAAAATAAAGAACAAAAAATAGGGCTGGGGGTGTAGCTCAGAGGTAGAATGCCCCTGGGTTCAGTCCCCAGTACCGAAAAAAAAAAAGGCTAGGGGTGTGGCTCGGAGGTAGAATGCCTCTGAGTGCATATATAGAGATATATAGATCTCTCTCTCTCTCTCTCTCTCTCTCTCTCACACACACACACACACACACACACACACACACACACACAAAGGCTTTCCATTTCCAGTTGATTCCATGATCAGTTAGCCAGTTCAAGAACTCACTGAGCTAGGTAGCAAGTTTACAGAATATTGATTTTGTTCTCCATGATATACAGGACAGAGTTTGAGAGGAGCCATCAACAAAAACACACACAATAAAATAGATCTATGCAGTGCAGATGATCAGAGAGGGACTGAGGCAGAGATTCTGGAGAACGGGGTCTGCAGTTGTCCAGGTGAGGCAGTGTGACCTGCAGTCAGGTGGGAAGCCAAGACCAGATGTGTACACATAGAAGAGGAATGAAGGGGGCTCTGTAGTGACGAGGGCAAGCCCTCAAACACCCAACATGCACAAAAGTTTGGAACTGGAATGGTGAGACTTGAGCTTATCTGACCAGGGTGACGGCATTAAACTGAACACAGACAGACTCCCAAGGGAAAAGGGCAGGACCAGTGCTCCTTCTCAGAACCCAAGGATGTGAGGGAAATACCCTGAGAAAGGAAGAAATCTCCCGTCTAGGTACTCACAGATCGATCTGGATCTGGCCCTACTGTGAGGACAATGTGGTCTTTGAACTGCAGTCTCACTGTGCTGTCCAGCCTTGGTAACTTTCCACCTAAAAAAAAGAGAAATTCTTCAAAAAAAAGGAAACCAGTGGATTCAAACCTGTTTGCAGGTGCAACTATTTAGGAAACAATTTGCAGATGAATCCAAATATGGAGTGCCCTCACCCATGCAAGTGTCCACTTACCCCAACATTTACAGTGATATTAGAAGTAGTTTATACCATATGGAGCTCATTCTCAATGTAAAGACAGACATACAGTTAGGTAAATAACAATATATATAGGTATAAATAGTACTGTCAAACCATAATGGCTATTACAACAGACAGGGCCAACCCTTCTCCAGTTCCTGTCCTCTCTAGGCTTCTTGGCCCTCGTGTGGTCTCTAGAGGTACTGAGTTCAAATTACACCATCAATTCTTAACAGTGTGACCCTGGCAAATTACTGACTCTCTGTAGGTCAAGCATAGTGTTCTATAAAAGCCATCTAATAAAGTTCACAGAAAAAAGTCTACACTTTTCTAAAGTGGATTTAACTTAGTAACAAAGCAACAACTGAAAACTGACTAGCTTCATGGGGTCATCTGGGTTGGTTAAGAGTTAAGGGATCATAACTTTATTGCCTATAACAGCTAAGACAAGCCAACCATTAGGTAAAACATTCTGGGTCATAAGCTGGAACTCAGCATATTCTGTGACATTACAACACTGCTGGTAAAATCCTCGCTGTTCTGAATAGATGCAATCAGAAACTCCATAAACTCCCTTCAAGGAAAAATATAGATTCAGTGTTAAAAGAGACTTTATAGATTGTCTACTTCAGTGGTTCTCGCCTGGTGATGACTTTCATAAAAGAAAAATACCTCTCTCTCAACTCTACTGAGAGAAAGAAAAGCAGCCTGGGAGCTGTCCTGGCGGCTGATGAGGTCTCGTCTTTCTCCTAAGACCACTCTGACCACGACAGATCAAGACAAAAACACTGCAGACTCATATCTGAACTTAGACAAAAACGAGAACATTGTCCAGAGCGCCACAGTGACCACACCCCGCACTCTGGCTAACGAGTGCCTGCTGCTGACCTGCGCTAACTCTCCTGGTGCATTCCTCCTGCCCACCAGAGGAGATTGCGAAGAGACCCAGCCATGGACTCCTCCTCCTTCCTCACAGCATCAGCCCAGAGCAACGCCCTGCTTCCTTGAACCCTCTCCAGAAGCTCCTAGCTCAAAAGCCCACATCTGATAAATCCTCTCTAGTGCCCTTTTACTGAGATGCCCTAGAGTTCCCAATGGCGCACAGTCCTCCCCACTGCAACAAGTCGGTAAATCCAACTTTTGAGTTCAACAGTGAGTTCAGGGTGGCCTTCGCTAAAGAACACTGGCATCACCCATCCAGAGTGCATTTTGTCAGCAGCGAAGCCTCTTGTAAATTAGCCACCTGTAACTTGAAGATCAGTAATAACCTTGCACACTTTTGTATTTTGCCCGGCAGTGACATTTTATCCATCCTTGCCTTAATTCCAACATGATTATTTCAACCTGTTGAATGTTCAAGTTCTTAAAACTTGATTATTTCCAACATGATTATTTCAATCAAGTTCTTAAAACTTCCTGGAGATTATGAATAGCAAAGTACCCACAAGTACACATATTTCTCACCCCAAAAGACAGGGCTCTTATTTCCCATCATGCAAGTTTTTTGCAAACGACTTGTGAGGTTCAGCACACTACTGGGTGCAGCACATCTAGGCCAACCTCACTCATTAAGGATAAATTTAGGTCCACAGTAATACTCAAATCCTTTTCATCTGCTCAAAGAGGAGCCTCGCCAGGAAAGCCTCCGGTATACTCCACTAGTCCACCTGGAAGAAAGCCACAAGCTCCACCTGGGGTCACCAGCTCCGCTCCATCGCCAACACAGTAAGGGGGGAGTCTGTGCATGACGAAATCTTTCCTCATGTCTGATGAAAGCAGTTCTTTGGTGGCCTCCAGCCGGTCTGCAAGAGTCCTCAGAAAGCTACTTAATCTTCTGGTTGCAGCAGTTGTGGTTTCCACCTGCTGGAGACACACAAGTGAGCCCTGAACCCCAGCAGAACTTACGGCCCAGATCAGTCTCCACGGTAGTATGCTGAGCCGACCACCACCCACAACAGACGTAACTGTGTCATTCTAAGAGAGAACAGGGACTAGTGCCACCCTTAACAACGATATCCCATTACTTCTTTCTAACCTGTTCATCTCATGCTGCATTCTGTTTGTAAAAAAGAACAATGTTCATGCTTTTGCCTGGAAAGAGGGATCCTGGCAATAGAGTGCAGCCTGGGCTCTGCTTTGGGAAGCAAGTCACTATCCCCTAATGTGCCTGCTTCAGATAGTGAAAGCAATCTTTGCTCAACTCGGCCCTAAGTCATTGATCTTCTCAAAACGGACCAAATAGTACTATTTCAAAATGCAAAAATGGACAGAAAAGACAGGGAATACACCAAAGCCAGGGTCTCTCCTCTGACTGGTAATCTGACGAATGCTGAGTATACAGTTCCCCCAGCCAAATTTATTTATTCAACTATTTACTGAGTCAGCATTTCCATAATGCCTGCTACTACCGCTGTGAAATTCAGAAAGAGCCATTTGCACAGCGCCCACTGTGCTCTGGATAGCCACATAATAGGCAAGACTCCATGCATTCTGCAAATCATGTAGCTCAGCAGGTCAGCACGGCAGATGAGCGTGGCACATCTGAGAAGGATCCTGAGGTCCCTAGGAGGTAGGGCTTCAGCTGACCTGTGCTGAGGCTGCCACCCTTCATAACTCTTTACCATGAGCAGCTGCCGGGGTATTCCGGTTCGTAATGCCACGTCTTCCTTTGCAGTATCAAACACAAGCCCTGAAATGGTGTCCAAAAGGAAATCTCCCCATGAACTAGAACATGCACCAAGGAGAAAAAAAAAAGAAAAAAGAAAAAAACAGTGAATGCATGTAAAATATACATAGAATACCTTTTACTAATAAAACCAAAATTACAAATTGGATTCCAAACCTCCCTGTCCAGGCATTCTACATTCAATTAATCTGACGTTACTCAGCATAAAAACCCAAGACCTTCAATCAACCATGCTGCTTCCCTCCCTCCCCAGGCGATCACTCTGCAAGTGAAAAGCACGAAGCTAGTCTTCATCCATGATTTAACGATATCAGAAAATTAATCAGATACTGCTATAAAACAGGAAGTTAAAGGGACACCAAAGTTTTAAAACAGGCATTTACGAGGGCAGCTCTGCAGGAAAATTTAACTCATTATAGGCTCTAGAAAAAATATCTTTTACATGATAAACAGCAAGATCCCTAGATTCTGTAATTATCTAAACAGTGAAATATTACATTTTCCTTTGCACTTAAAGAGAGGGAAGCTCTTCCTTAGTAAAAAGTATCAACCCTTTCAAATAAAAATTGATTTCTAGCAATGGTTTTACTGGGCTAGAAGGTAGAAGCAAGTGGCCAAAAGTAACATCTAGAGATAAGCATCGGTGTTCAATTACTTTTGCTTTATTTCTCAGGGGTAGTTAGAATTGGCTCATTCCTAACCATGTACTAGTGTAAGAAACACTCTGCGGGGTTGCTCTCTAGACATTTCTTAGCTTGTTTAAAATTTTCCTGTGTTACCAGCAGACTTCAAATTGCTGTCTATGTGCAAAATGGAAATTCACAGTATGACTTTTGCTTCTTACTCAGTAAGGAAAATTAACACTCTCATGCTCCACTCCCGGAAAAGTGGCAAAGGAGGACAAAAGCCACTTGAGACTCACTTTCCCCAAGGCATCCCCTACCTGGTGGCCTCACTGCTTTGTGGCGTAATGCCACAGCTGACCTGGCATCTTTTAGTTGGACTTCAACCTGGAGGATACATGCAGATCTCTCAGCAGCATAAACTACATATGTACTTTGCACCATTATAGGTGGAAGTCATATGGTGACAGCTCATGAAGAATTTCATAGCAGCTAAACGGGGCTCTGTGCTCTTCTAAGAGTCACAGTAGATCTCAGGACTTTCCACAGTTCAGGAATAACACCTCTTAACGGGTTCACTTTGGTAAAACAGCCAAATTAACCTGCCTCTGCCCCACACAGCATACCCCAAAGGTTCCAACAATGCTGCCTTGAGAGGTGTTAGGAAAAGGCTCCAAATCTTCACCCTGCACAAGGGGCTGAAGGAGCCCAGTTTCAGAGCACAAGCCTATCTCCAGGGAGCAGTGGTCCTCCAGTTATATTTTTCCCATTCCAAAATGACAGGTCAGAGTTGGTTCTAGACATGTCAGTCATGGTGGTCACCCACAGCCCTGGGCAGCAACTTCTATAACTTAAAAAGTTCCTCCCCAGCCAGGAGTGGTGGCACATCCTTGTAATCCCAATACTCGGGAGGCTGAGACAAGAGGATCACAGGTTCGAGGGCAGTCTCAGCAATTTAGAGAGACCCTCTGCAACTTAGTAAGACTCTGTTTCCAAATAAAAGATAAAAAGGGGTGTGGGTGTAGCTTAGAGGTAGAATGCCCCTGGGTTCAATCCCCATTACTACAAAAATAAATAAATAGAGTTCCTCCCCAGCCTCAGGTGACTGAAGAAGGGTATGTTGGGATTGGGGCAGCCTACCAGATCTTCACTCTTGGGATTGGGAAGTAGAGAGTGAGTCAGGTATTAAACAGCAGAAGCAAAAGCTAATAGGTTTAATAAGACAGAGGGAAATCAGAGAAATAACTGATGACAGATGATGAGCCAACAATATGAATACACAGAAGCTGGAAAAGGAAAGGAGGAAGCAAAAACCAATTGTCAGAAACCCAGATGGTGACAGTAACAGAAATGAAAGAGAAGCAGAGAGAACTAGGAAGTGAGGGAGAGGTGGGGTAACATTAATGGTGGGACACCAGAGGAGGCATGGATGTTCACTGGACCAAACCCAGCGGCTGCCACAGGCCAGAGCTGCTCTGGACCCAGAATGAAGTCCCAGTTCTGTGGCCTGATGTGTTAACAGTACCTGTGACTCACTCCCTCAATTTCCCCTACTTTCCTTGAGCTGCCTCAGAGACTTTGTTCCTTGCACTTCAGGGAACCTAACTAGCCACAGCGACAAAGACATTTTTCAAAATGGAGGCTAAATAAAGTTTGGCCTTCTCCTTGTGGACAAGACAGCACTAACCTCAGGCCAGGCTCCAGCTAGTTCCTCCAGTCAGTCCCTTGAGCACAGGGGTAAATATCACACTGTGAAGTCAGATAAGGAAGCAGAGGTATGCTTACTGACTTGTTTTGCAAGTTATGGCTTTGAAGGTAGGAGGGGACATGCTATTCCCTGGGCCTGGACTGTCCTCTCCTGCCCCAACCTTCTGACCTGCCCCTACTGATTTCCACTTTCAGACTCACGCAGTGCGGTGTCATTTCTGAACCGATGACCCAGCTTAGCTAGTGCACTCCTCTATGCTTCACAGGTCTCTGCAAACCTGCGACAGAATTTATCACACCGTTTGTTATTTACGGATCTATCCTCCCTCCTGCCACCACTTCCAAAGTAAAAGCTCTCTCGAAGCCCCTTCAAAAGATAGCGCTTGCATTCCCAGCACCTAGCAGTGTCTAGTGCATGCCTGCTGGAAACTAATGACTGCTGTTTTAAAGTGTGGTTGGGACCCGCAAGGTTGCTACCTTTTAGAAATAAGCTCACACAGCACTGCCACCCCGTTCCTGTCATGCTTTTAACTGGAACTATCGTTAGCTCATGGGAATTTAGTTCCCACTGTTCCAGACTCCTTTCCTACTTTAATTTCACGGACTGTAAAAGCTAGAAATCTTAATAGAGAACAAGAGGTTTCAAGGGTTCCAGAGTTTTTGTTGGGGACATTGAAAATGTTTTGAAAACAGATAGTGGTGATAATTAATGCCAACAAAATTGTACGCTTAAAAATAGTTTAAAATGGCATGTTTTATGCTATAAATATTTTACCAGAATAATTAAAAAAAAGAGGCAGGGAGGGAAGGAAAGACACAGAGTGGAGCCCAGCCTAGTATCACTAACACACTGACATACCTATAAGCTACGATTTTTTTTCTTTCCAAACTGTGGGACCCTTTATTTGGGCAACTCCTAGTATCCTATATAGAGTGAGACCCATGATGTTCCCAGAAGGAACTCTGGATGGGCCAGTCACACACACAAGACATCAAAGGAAGTCCGCAAGGAGACAGAAAGGAATGAGAAGTAGTAGCCAACATCCTCCCATCCGTCCTGGGTGGGCTGCTTGGGCCACTGACTCGGGGCTGTCCTGGGATGCTAGGCTGGGAGGAAGAGCCATTACTTGTTCTGGTAGGTGCTGATGGTCACATGCGTGGAGTGGGCCAGCCCCGGAGGAGTGTCCGCCTGATGAATGGTACCTCTGGGAAAGTACAACAGGTCGCCCGGCTAAAGGAAGAAGAGAAGAGGGACAGGAGTTAATAAGCAGTCTATC